>JASAOP010002790.1:0-95031 GCA_030849055.1 Crithidia thermophila
TTCGATGTGTTGAAGAAGGTGTGCATTGAGAAGCTGCCGGATGGTGAGGCGGGGTTTGAGCTGATCCCTGAGCCGGAGTTTGGTGCGGAGGACTTCTCCGAGTTTGAGCGTCTTGTGCCGGGTTGCTTCTGCTACTTCGGGTGCCGCAACGAGGCTATCGGTGCGTGCCATGACTTCCACACGTCGAAGTTTAAGGTGGACGAGAGCGGATTTGAGTACGGCGTGCGCATCAGCGTTGGTCTGATCGAGGAGCTGCTGATGTCTCACTAATTTCCTTTTTTTTTTTTTTGACTGGGAGTTAATGTAAAAAACAAAAAAGGTGGTTCAAGTATTAACGTCAGTTGGCAAGAAATTTTTTTTTTTGCTTTGATCCACCTCCCCTTTTTTCTTTTTTGCTTTCGTCGATCTTGACTAGCAGCATGTTGTAGAATGTGGCTGTGAAGAAAGAGAAAACGAAAGAAAAGCGGTGATAAATATCCAATTCTTATTTTGTTTCGCTAATATCAGGTACTGCGTACCAAGGAATCGTTCTTTTTGTGTGATTCTAACGTCTTCTTATCTTTCAATGTGAGCGCTAAAACGTTTTTTTTTTGTTCTACCACTTGGTTTTCCGTTTCTTTCCGTTACTGTTATTAGGTCTGTTAGAGTCTCAAGCGCAAAGAGCCTTGCTTCCTTTGTGTATCAATAGTACTGGTTGCAAAATGCGTTCTGTGTTGAGCACGTAACCTGTACTTGTGAAGTTTCAGCATTTGCTGCTTTTTTCCCCCTTTTTCGTCGTGGCAGCTGGCAGCCTCTCGTTTCCTGTTTTGTTCGCAGAGAATCAGGAGAAAAGTTTGCATTGCACAACAGAAGTTACAAATCTATTTTTTCCCCCGCAGCACCCAGTTTTTTTGTGTGTGCTTGCGTCTCATTGAGAAATTGAGTGCAATGACAGAGTTCCGTGCTCGCCGTGTCTGCGCGCGATCGATGGGAACTGTTGTAGCAAGGAGGATGCACCTCGTCACCATCCTCAACAATTTCTTTGTTCAGCTCTCATCACACCGTGAGACCTTCCATTTTCCGAGGAATTATCTTTTTTATTTTTAACTATTATTATTTTTCATGATGGCCCACTGCCGCTCGTTAAAGGGATTTAATGCGAAACAGCAACATGACCAAGGAATCTTTTTCCTTTTAATTATTCCAGAATTGTCTTGCAAATTAACAACAAGTCAATTGATGAGGCGATTTCATAGTATTCAAAAACTGTCGCGGGATACTACTAGCATCTGGTGTGACGTAAAAACCCACATCACTCTTAACATTTGAAAAAAAAAAACGATTAGACTAGTGTTGAAGACTCTCTTTCGTTTTGTATGTGGCTTCACTGGCTTTCAGTAAACGAGATTGCGCTGCTCTTCGTATCCCATTTATTGCGAGCATTTTTACGAGATACGTCCAAGACTCGTTGCAGGGAGGTTGTAGCCATTGTGCACTGGCAGTACTAGCACGTTAGAAAATGGAAAGCTTTGGAGAATTAAGAGTCCAATGTTGTTGTGTTTTTCCATTTGCGGCGGTCTGCAACCGTTTTCAATACTCCACGAAATAAAATCTTTCACTTGCCAATTGAAAATCTTTGTTTCTCCTCTCCGCGCCTTGTCTTTTTCTCTGGACGCCCTCAACTCACACCGCTTTCTATTTCACAAAACGCGCAACCGTTAGTATCAATTTACAGTTTTTTTTTTGTTGTTGTTGTTTGTTGCCACCATGCAAGTATCTCTGCACAACACCGTCAAGACGTACAACCTCACCGCCGGCAAGTCGCTGCCGGAGTGGCTGAGTGAGCGTCGCAAGAACAAGAAGGCCGTCGCTGGACAGGAGGGCCGCGTCGAGCTCCTGCACGACCTCGAGTTCCCGCACTGCGCTCGATGCATTTTCCGTTGCGCCAACGGCACCCACCTCTTCGCCGCGGGCGACTACCCGTACCGGCTAAAGTGCTTCGACGTCAACGACCTGAGCATGAAGTTTAGCTTCAACGCCGATATGAACATCCTCTCCGGGGTGTGTCTGTCTCCCGACTACCGCAAGTTCGCGCTGCGTGGGGAGGGACGCCAGATCACGGTGCACCACACCTCCGCGATTGTGGACCGCGTGCGGGTGCCGCACCTGCAGCGCTCCCTCGCCTACAACCCGTTTTCTGCCGAGCTGCTGTCGAGCGGCGTGTCGCCGGAGATCTACCGCATCAGCCTCGAGACGGGCGCCTTTGTGGAGAGTTACAAGACCGGCAGCGTGGAGGGCGTGAACCACGTGGAGGTCTTTGGACGGCACGGGCCGACGAGTGGGGTGGTGCTCACAGCCGGCTGCGACGGCGTTGTCGAGGCGTGGGACAGTCGCTCGAATGCCGTGGTCTCGCGGGTGCAGGTGGCGGGCAGCGGCAGCAGCAGCGGTGTGCTGGAGCGGTGCGAGGTGCGCCACATCGCCACGGAGGACAACGGCGGTCTTCTCTTCACCTGCGGGCTGGAGAGTGGCGAGGTGCTGCTGTACGACGTGCGCCTGCAGAAGCCGCTGCTGGTGAAGGACCACATGAACAGTCTGCCCATCGTCAAGACGTACTTCTTCAACGGCAAGAGCACCGCCACCGGTGAGGCCAGTTTTGTGCTGTCGGCCGACACCCGCTCGCTTAAAGTGTGGAACAAGCACGACGGCAGCAACTTCACGACGATCGACGCGCCGGCGGATATTACGGACTTCACCCTCTTCAAAGGGCAGCACAACATGGTACCGCCGTACGAGTGCGACGACAGCGGCGTGGTCGCCATCTGCTGCGATGTGCCGCGGGTGCAGGTGCACTTCATCCCGCAGCTCGGTGCCGCGCCGCGCTGGGCCTCCTTCCTCGAGGTCATGACGGAGGAGCTGGAGGAGAAGGAGGCCACAACGGTGTACGACGACTACACGTTCATTCCGAAGGAGGAGATGGACGCGCTGGGGATTGCGGCGGAGGACTTGGCCGGGGGTAAGGTGCGGCCCGTCATGCACGGCGCCTTCATTGAAAACGGTCTCTACCGCGAGCTGCACGCCGTCGTGGACCCGTCCGCGTTCAACGACTACGTGGCCGCCAAGGCGAAGGAGCGGCAGTCGAAGCGGTGGTCCGACCGTATCAGCCGCTTCCACCGCACCACAGACGCGGAGCAGGACGGAGAGGACGCCGGTGGTGATGGCGGGGCCGCAGCCGGAGGCGCGGCCGCGGTGGACGCCGGCACGAAGAAAACTCCCGCCTCTGCGCTCGCCACAGCAAAGGCGGACCCGCGTTTTGCGCGTGCCTTCGACCCGGCCACCGGTCGCGCCGCCGCCTCCTTCGCCCTGGACCGCCGCAATCCCGAGTACGCGAAGCTGCTGCAGACGATTGATGAGCGTCGCGCCAAGGCATCCGCGCGGCGAGAGCGGTACGAGTCGGACATGTTTGCCGTGGTGCCCGACACCGGCAACGACGACGAGGAGAGTGCGCCGGCACATGCGAACACCAGCCGTGGCAGAAACGGTGGGTCACTGGACAGCGACAATAACAACACTACGGCGGGGCGTCACACCAGCAGCAGCCAGCGCGGTGCGGAGACGCGGGACGACGCCAACGACGACGACGACGAAGATGCGCGGCATCACCTCCGCGGTGTGCAGAGCAGCGGCCGACTGCGGCGCCGAACTCCCACCGCGTCGTCTCAGCAGCAGCAGCAGCAGCAGCAGGCAAAGACGTCGCAGCGCAATGGCGGGAAGCAGGTGACGATGTTCGAGGTTGCTGGGAAGAATGTGGACGTGTTCATGCGCAACGACAAGCAGGTGCACGCTTCCCGCAAGAAGTCGCGTGCGGAGAAGCTGTCGCTGGGCGAGCGTCTGAAGAAGGCGGCCGCAACGCGCTGAGCCCCTCGTTTTTGCAACTTTTTTCCTTTGGTGTTTTTGGTTTGTTTGTTTGTTTGTTTGTTTTTAGTGCAGTGAAGTGTATTTGCATAAAGGTTGTAAGTAGTGCGATGCAGAGAAATGAGGACGATGGGTAATATTTTAATGATCTGCCTTTTTTTGCTCTTTTACAATTTTAAAGCTGCAGCTACAAGCATAGCTGCGCAACTGTCACATTTCTCTGTCGTAAGGTTATTGGCGCGTTGAGTCTGTTTTTTTTTTCTTTTTCCTTTCCGAATAAGTTTAATGCTTGTAATCAGTTAAGCAACCGTGTAATACGTAAATCAAATTTGCAAAAAAAAAAAAAAGGAGGAAACTACACATTGAGCGGCTGAAGCCGTTCCGCTTATCCGTCATGGGTGTCCCTGGCGTGATCTAACAAGTGCTGCCCTGTGTGCATGCTGGAAAACAAAAGTGCTTTTTTGACTTTGTCTTTTTGTGAGACCTGACCATCAGCACTCCCAGTAGCGTCAAAAAGAAAGAGAACAAGCACCAAGCTCGAGATTGACTTTCATTTTTGCACGTACTCATTCCCAAATGATAGAGTGCTCCGATTTCTCAATTTTACTAAGGTTCAATGCAAAATAATGCTTGTGTTCTCGGTACCCTCTCTCTCTCTCTTTGTCGTCTCTATCTCTGTCGTGTCACTATTGTTTCGTGTACATCACCTGCCACTGTTATACCCATTCGCATTGTTTTTTTATTATTATTATTAATTTAACTCCCGACAGTTTTTATCCTCCTTGTTTATTAACATTAAAAATAAGGTGACAAGAGTGCGAGTAGCGCACGGACAAGGACGAAAGGAACGAAACCTGGGAAAGAAAAAAAGACATATCGACGACGACTGCAAGATCACTTTTTGTAGAGTTTGCGAGGGTCTTCTGTTATAATAATAATAAAACAACAGAACTATCTAGCAGGCTCAATTTTACTCCGTCAACTTTATAAGAAGCCACGTGAAAACAAGCAGGGTGAAACGCCCTTTGCCATTTTGCGTCCTCCTCCTACAACTTGAGAATTGTGTGTTCGTTTTTCGGGTTGTTTTCCCGCCTTTTCCTTCGTTCATCTTTGCTGTGGTGTTTGCTTCTTCGTTTCTTGTGAACAAAACAAAAGAGGTCATAAAAACCATCATTTCTTTTTCGTTTTTTTTTTTCTCTCCTGACGATCAAGTACACATCGTCCCCATACTTTCACTTATAAATATATTTATATATAAACATATAGTTTTTAGCCACCTTTATCATCTCGAGATTGCTTTACCTTTTCTTTTCTCTTTCTTTTTTTTTTCTTCCCTATAACACGCACTGCGACGTGTTTCTCATTTCTGTTTTAAAGCTTATCTTTGTTATTTTAGGGTTCCACGCCGAAAACCGTTTTGGTGCTTTTGTTTTGAAGTTTACAGAATAGCAAGCCAAACGTGTCCTTTGTACTAAGAAAGCTTTTCCTTGAAGCAAAAAAAAAAACGCACATTTTGTGAAGTGCAGCAAAAGTGAAAGGAGGAAGAAGTGGCATGTAGATTACTTTCTTTTTAAAAAAAAAGCTACACCCGCCACCTCGAACAACTGCGTTGTCATCAAAGAAGAAAAAAAGACAGCGTTTTCTCCTCTTTTTTTCTCCTTTTCTTCCTTTGCTTTAGCACTTGCGGCATCGGTTTTGGTGTTTTTCTCCTCTTTCTGTTTTTTCTGCGTTGTTCTTTGCCAACCATCCTCCTTTGCTGCTTTTTTTTTTCCTGAGCACTGCTTTTCTTTTTCCGTTGTTGGTGAGGCACGCTTATGTTTGAGTGCCTGTGAGAAGTATTCTCCTCAGTTGCTTCTCTCACTTTTTTTCTGCTCTGTCTCTCTAAAAGTGTTTTAAGTGTATTTATATTGACAATTATTTTGTAGACCAAAAAAAAAAAAGTAATTCACTTTGAGCGTAGACCGTATCTTTTTACATTTCTTATCCCCCCTTTTTTTCTCGTCTATTTGAATATAGATTTTTTATTTGTTGACCTTCAGTCTGTTTTTTTTTTTTTTTTTCTACATATCGTTTTTGTAAATATTAACCTCTGTTCTTTTTCTTCTGCTTTCAAGCCCTAAAACGTACCAAAAAAAAAATTGCCTTTAATTTTTTTTTTGCTTTAATTGCTTTTGTAATCTTTTTTTTTCTGTCGAATTAGTGAGGCGTGTAATTTTTTTTTTTCAATTGCTAGTGTTAAAGTATTTTTTGCTGTTTTTCAATTTTCTTTTTTGATTCGAGAACGTCTTCTTTTTTCATCTCTAGTTTCAACACACTTAGAGCTGTTGTTTTTTAGTTAGCACCTGTTTGTGGAAGGGAGTATCGAAATAGGAAGGTGTAAAAACCTTACTTTTTAATTACCTCTGTAGAACTGTGCATTTGTAGCTGTAAAGGGCAAGCTAGAAAGAAAAATCGGCGTGCTCCCTTCTCTTTTCCTCGAAAATCCGTAAAGAAAGGCTCGTTTCCAACTTAGCCGCTTCCTTACCTTTTTCCAACTCATTTTTTCTCCAGCGTTCTCCATTAAAATCGTTCTTTTTCTTTTCTCTCGCTGATTTAATCAGTAATCTGACTTGTAACTCGTGCTTTTTTTTTATCTCTTTTTCTCTCTCTTTTTCTCAATTAAAAGATAATTGAGTCATTACTTATATGCGTTGCTTTTTTTTTTTTTTCTGACTAAAGCTAGCCACATTTCTTCTTTTTGCGGTCTTGTGCTCATCAAAGAGCACAAATCGAAGTGAAGAAAGCTGATCGTTGATTTTTTTTTCCTGTGGCTCCACACTATTTGCACTTAAAGCCTCAGCTCTCAAGCGCAAAAAGGTGTGTTTTTTTTTTTTGCTTTTTATCCGTCCTTGCCTTTTTTTTTACTATTTTTCATCTTTTTCTCCTCTACGGAATTGTCTTTGAAGGGAAAAAGAATTAATTGCTGTACTGACTACTCTTTTGAAGTTTATTTTTTCATACTAAGTGCATTGCTTAACCAAAAAAAAAAAAAAAATTGTGCCGACGCTTTCCAAAAAACTATTGTCAATTGTGATTCTCCTATTCTTCTCGCTTCACCACATCCGTAATTAAAATTACTTTTTGCTTTCCTCTGGTAGGCTTCTCTTCAGTTATCTTTTTCTTTCTTCTTTTTTCACAAATTATTGTTTTTTTTTTTTTGGACATTCACAGTGGATACTCGCCCCTTGGCACAAAAGAATAACAAAGCACCTGAGTGCTTTTTTTTTTAAACTCAAGATTTAGCTTTCCACTGTTTTCGTCCGTTGTTTTCTGTTGTGCTGAATTTGTTTTTTCATCTGCTTCTTTACATACTACTTTTCACCTTTCCGGCGTTTTTCTTCCGCTAAACTAACGGTTTTCCTTTTATCAAGGAAGTATATATTTTTTAATCTCCACATAAGCACATATATCAATAGAGAAGAAAGCTATCTTTTTTTCTCATCCCACACTGACTGAGGTCTTGTTGTTTTTAAACACATCATTCCATAAAAACCAATATAATTAGTTTTCTGTATACTGACGTGGTGCCAATTTGCGGCAGACACTCGGTAATTCTAATTGAGTGCAAGTCTATCCTAATTCTCGACCTCCACAATAATTGCAACTCCCCTCATCATTGACGAACGTTTTCAATTGTTTCGTACACTCACATTAACTTAAATTTTTTTTCAACAACACTTTCGCTTCAATTTATAAAATCATTCAATTGCTTTTGCGTTTCTCGTTTTCGTTTTTCCTTCGGTCTGCTTTAATTTTTTTCTGTTGTTGTTGGCTTCTGTTTTTTTTTTTTTTGTAACCTCGTCAATATACCAGTTCTAATTTGTTCTTTTTGGATATCAAGGTTATCAAGCTCGAATTGCTGCTTTTCTTTTACTTTCCTTTTTCTGTTTTGCCCCACGTTAGGTGCGTGGCCTTTTGATCCACATAGCGTTTTCGTACCGCAGCCTCACTGGGTAACTTTTTTCAGCTTTTATTTCTCATTTTTTCCGCAGCCGAAGCTAGTACCATTGACACCACAACAAAACAAAGAGGTCGTGTGTTTTTTTTTTTGTACGAAAAGAATTATATTCCTCTTTCTTTTTAGTAGATTTTTTCTGTTTATCTTGCCTGTAGTGATCCTCTTTTTTTTTGCTTTTCAAATATATCGAACTCTCTTGTCTACGTAAGTATAGTGAACGTGCTCCGAGTCACTTTGGTGTGACTTCACTAGCTTTCACCAGTCAACAGGCTATAAAACGTGGTAAAGCAGCTTTTGAGAACTCTCGTCATTTTTAGAATCCGGTTGCGTTTTCTCTTTTTTGTCTCGGTGTGCGTGGGCGTTTACGCATTTTTTTTTTTTTAGTGATTCGTAACATTTTCATTACCTTTTTTCGTCGTCGACGTCAACCTATAAGTATCTTTTGAAATAGCTGTAAAAAGACAGTGACGTGCTAGCGGAGCGACATAGCATTTGTTTTCAGTAGTCTTTTTCTTTTGCCCTCTTTGGTTTTTTTTTTGCTAGTGTACCTTTCTTACTTCCTTTTTTTTTGTTATCCTTTCGTCTCGATCACTGATCTTGCCTGAAAAAAAAAATCCTGGTGACGTTAGTGTGTAGTCAATACAGGTGCAGCAACTGTGGTATTTACACCTAGTAAAGACAGTTGCAAACGAAAAGAAGACACACACACACAAAAAAAAAAAACGATGTTGCACCCGCGGACTTGGTTGGATGATCGGTCGGTGGATGAGTGTTGCCGATGCGCCACCGCCTTCTCTTTTCTGCGCCGCCGCCACCACTGCCGTCACTGCGGCGGCGTCTTCTGCGGGCCCTGCACGGAGCAGCGGCTGTGGCTACGCCCGTGGCCCGGCGCCGCCCCACAGCGCAATGCCCTCCGCGGAACGAGACGACGCGATGACGTTCCCGCTGCCACACGCGTGTCCGGTGCGGAGACTTCGGCACGCACCGCGCACAACACGGTGGGCAACGCTGACGTGCCGTCGGCGTCCGGCAATGCGAGCAGCGGCAGCACCAGCGGTGGTGGTGGTGGTGGGCTTGCGGAGGCTGCGGGGAGCCGCACCTGTGCAAGTGTGCATGACAGTCCGCGACAGAAAAAGTGTGATCAGGCGGAGCAGAGCCGCACCAGCGCTGTGGGGATGACGTCGTCATCGACAGAAGCCGACTCTCGTGGCGAGGATGCAGAGGCATTGGCAGGAGAGCGGTCGGCAGAGGGTCTGCTGCGCGTGCCGTCTCCAGCACAAATGCCACACTGTTATGTGTCGAACGTACATGACAACCCTTCTGCAGTTGGTGGTGCAGTACCAACCGCCACCACCACGACCGCCACCACCACGACCGCCACCATGACGACGTATGCCAGCAACGCGGGATTGGGCAGCCGACAGGTTTCGGATGCGGTCTTCTCGAGCAGCGTCTACGCCGTGTCCCCCACAACGGCGGGTGGGGAGGCGACACCGCAGGCGTGGGCAACTCCTGCGCCCGTTCCCGGGCTGGATCGGACCTCCTTCGCGCAGACGCACGGCCAGAGCATCAGCATCAGCAGCGGTGAGGGCCTCTCTGACCTTTCCCAGCAACAGCAGCAACAACGCGCCACTGTGGGAACGGTCAGCACTATCACTACCAGCGGAGCTACTTCAGCAACATTGCAACACAGCCGCGGATTCGACAACGGCAGTCCTCACGGAAACGCGGCGTTGTCCTCCCATCCGGTGGCACGTGGAGCGGCGGAGCAGGCGGTGTACGTCGCGGCGAGCTACCGCGTAGAGGTGGATGCCCGCAACGTGACGTGGTACCTCTGCCGGGTCTGCCGCACGTGCTACGACAGCCTGCTCGACACCATCCTGGACGCCCACGAGCACGACACCCCGCACAGCTCCCCACACGCGTCCACCACCACCACGACCACCACCATCAGCACAACCGTCAACGCCACCTCGGCGCTGGTGCCGGCGCTGTGGCAGTACGTGCGATTGAGCGGCTCTGGTCGGGCACGTCCACCAGCGCCCACGCTGCAGCAGAGTCCCTCCCCCCTCTCCCAGTCCATGCCCGCCACACCCGGGGCCACGCCGGTCCCCACCCATGCCAAAGCCTCGCCGCGGCTGTCCGCGTCGTGGAGCCGACTACGCCACGCCGTGTCGCTCCCGGCCAGCCCGCTCACGGCGTTTCTGCGGGCATCGCCCACGAACTCGTCGTCTACGAACACCGCCGAAGCAGCCGAAAGAGGAGGAGGCGCCGCACCGGTGGAGGAAGGGTCGGTGGTGCTGCCCCCACCCGCGTTGCGGCCGCGCGACCTGCGGCAGGCGCGCGACATCTCGTCGCCCGTGACAGCTCGCATCAGTGGCGCCGCCTCTCGCAGCGCACACGGCACCGTCTCCGCTGCCGCGTCGCAGGCAAAGAAAGGAATGGCACCGGCGATGGGCGTCCCGGGACTCCCAGCACGACTCTACGGGCCGGCCGCGAGCAGCGCCGTGGCGGCCTCCCCGACCCGTCAGAATGCGCCGTGCGAGTCGGCCCTGCTGTCGGTGTCGTCCGCCTCCTTCCAGCCCCTGTCGCGGCAGTCCACCGAGGTCACCTCCCCAAAACTGTCGCAACAACCACCGCCACAGCAGCTGTCGCGTCTGGCGCGGGTAAACGTGACGCCACCACGGCGGCGGCTCATCAGTATTGAGAACACGATCGGGCACATTCGTCAGGCCGTCGCCATCGCCCGTCGTCGACGCCGCATTGCGATTATCCTCATCGACGAGCGCGAGCCCGCCGACGTGGTTGAAGGCGGACTGCCGGATCGCAATGGGTTGCAGCGCAGCGTCCGGCAGCCACAGCGGACAGGCAGCAGCGCATCGGCACGGCGGAGTCGGCAGGCCAACACCACTGCAGCAACAGCAGCAGCAGCCGCAGCGGCGATTACTGCTCCCCAGAGCGATCTGGCCGCCTCCGCCGCGCTCACCTTCTCGCCTTATGGCTCTCCCATGTCACCAAACGCAAAAGTCGCCGATTTCCGCAGCGCGGGTGAGGGCAGCGGACGTCTAAGCACGCCGGGCGCCGTCCAAACGCCGAAGCCGCCCATCGCCACACCTGTGGGAGCTCCCCTTCCGGAGAACGCGAACGGGCAACCCGTGCGCGATGATGAGGAAGTTGCGGAAGGGTCTGCGCTGCCAGACCGGCACTCCTCCCCCGCCTTCGACAGTCCAACGGTGGCCAACGCGCGTCTCTCGCAGTCGGGCAGCCGACCAAATTTGTCCATTCTCGTCGACTCGGACGACGACGCGGAGAATGCGGCGTCGGGGCCGCCGGAGTGCTGCTGCGCGCTGCCAGGCCGCTCGTTGAGTGACTGGCTCCTCCCCACACTGCCGCCAGAAGCCGCGGCCGCGGTCACGGCGGGCGGGAACCGCGGCAACCTTCACAATAATAACAACAACAGTTTCAGCACATACGCGCTGGAGCGTGGCAACGATGTACCGAGCACGCCGTGTGAAGCTGCCTTTGGCGCCCCGACAAGCCGACCCATCTCCTGCGCCGGCAGTGGAGGAGGTCCCCCGTCCACGCCGAAACACACCGCCACCGGATCTGCGACCGCTGGGCACGGCTCACCCCATCAGCAGCAGCAGCAACAGCAACAGCAGCAACATCGCCATCCGTCCTTGCCGGCTCTCGCCCTCGTGCCGGAGTGCGGCACGTGCGTCCTGGCGGCACTGCTGAGTGAGCTCGGGGCCACGACGCAGCGCAGCAGCAACGCGACCACGCCCGGCTACAACGCCCTCACCCCGACATCGGCCGCTGCCGCCGCCGCGTGTGGCGGTGGGCTCTTCCCGTTTCTCAGCGGGAGCAGCAGCGCTGGGGCTGGCGCGGCGTACGTGGATCCGGTGATCGCCGGCGTGGTGTCGCAGGCAGGCTGGGGGACGGGACCGGAGTCCTACGCAGCCCAGCGGCAGGCCCTCGTGCGCGAGATGGTCTTGCGCCAACAGCGCGCCATGGCAGCGGCAGCAGCGGCGGCACCAACGACTTCCCCGCAGCTCTCCCCTTCGTCCAGCAACTACGGAAGCGGCGGTGCCTTCTCGACGAACCTGTCTGCAGCAGGCATGGCGTTCAACAACCTTAGCGGCCCTACCACTAGCGGTGCCGTATTCTCCGCTGCGGCTGCTGCGGCGGCGGCGTCTGCCACGACACCGCGCGTGGCTGCCCTGTCCGCACATGAGCGAGTGACCGCGCCGGTAAACATATTTTTTCAGCTGCGATCTTCAACCGACACCGGCTCGTCCACGCCCATTTCTGCGTCAGGAGGAGGAGCCGCAGGCACGACGGCCACTGCGCCGCCGCTGTCGATCAGCATTCTCCCTGTCACGACGCAGGTGGAGGTCGTCGGTGTGCCGCTCGATGTTTCGGCCGCACCTGTCAACACCTCGCCCAAGTCGACGCTGACGCCGACGAACGCCTTCACGTCGCCGCGCACGTCGGCGATGAGCCACACCAACTGCACCTTCAACAGCACCACGGGCGGTGTTGGAACGGGTGGTGGCAGCAGCAGCGGAGCCGGGGTTGCCGGAGTCAGCCGGCCCTACACGCTCTCGGAGTTTCTCCCGCAGCTGGCGAAGCTCAGCACAAACCTTGACGGCTACCTTGTGGTGGTGCTGCGTTGCGGGAGCCGCTGCCGCCGCACCAGTTCTGCCGCCAACGTGTCCCCCACGCTCAACGCGAGCTCAGCCGAGGAGAGCCCGCACGCGTCCACGACGGCAGCTCGCCGGGCACGACGATACTCGATGAGCAGCGTCGCCACCACCCCAACCGCAGCCGTCGCCGTAGACGGGACAGACGCGCTGACGTCCCCGGGCTTGTCGAAGACGTACGACGGTCGTGCGGCACGCGGGCTGCGTACACGGCTGGAAGGCGAGAGCAACGTGTGTGAGGATGCGGAGGCTGGTGGTGCCTGTCTGCTCTCCGCGCCCCTGCACCTCCCCACCCCGTCCGCACCCCGCACTGCGACGACGGCGGCACCGCAGGTTCACCTCAGTCACAGCATCAGCGTCGGCGGTGGCGGCGACGGCGCGGACGGCACGCGGGACCGTAGCCACGCACATCCACATCGTCGTTGTCGTGTCACGGACCCCTTCGGTGGTCCACAGCTGCGCCTCCTCCACCAGCAGCTTCAGGGCTGCGGCATCACCCAGCCCGCCATCAGCGTCGTGGATGTGTGCGAAGATCCTGTGGCAGACGTGGAGCGATCGCCGGCCTCGACAGCGAGCTACGGCAGCCCTTTTGGCGAGCGCAGCTTCACACAGGGCGACAACAACAACACTGCCGCTGCTGCTGTTCCTACATCGAGCAGTCACCTGCATAACGTCAGCAGCCACACCGCACGGCAGCAGCAGCAGCAGCAGCAGTCGGCCAGTGCGGCGTCACCAACGGACGCGTGGACGGCGTCGCCCGCCTCGCCCACCGTCGCCTCACCCCTCTCTTCGCGTTCCTCCTCCGTGCGGTTGCTCATCCCAACTGGTCAGCGGGTGTCTGCGGCGACAGCGGAGCACACGACACCGTCGCACGGGCCTGAGCAGCGACCTGCTCCGCTCGACACGCTGATGCTGCCGTCCTCCCTCCACTCCACGCGGGAACCCGTGCCGGTGACAACAACGACACCGTCGGACCTCTTCTCATCCCCTACCGCGGCGGCGACGAAAAGCAGCCGACGGGAGCTGCACCGGCTGGCTGCGCAGGAGCACGCCATGACGTCCCTGCGCGCAGCGGCGCATCAGCTGGGGCTGCCCGTGTCGACGATGACCTACCCGTCTCCACCAAGCGCCACGGCAACCGCCAACTCCAGCGTGGTCGGGACGATGGGAAGTGCAGGAGGCACGACAACGGAGTCGCCGCTTCGGTCAAGTTGTGTAGGAGCAGGAGGAGGAGCATCAAGTGCCAAAGCAGTCAAAAACGGGAGCGGCGGAGGTGCGCTGCTCGCGCGAGGACTTGAATCACTCGCGGCGACGATGGTGTATCGCGACCTCAGCGCGCAACAATAAAAAAAAGTTTTTTCTCTTTCTTTTTTTTTTTTCCAGCGATTGTCCAGCGTTAGTTATTTAGCAATAACGAATATATTACCAACAAAGTGCAATTTTTGTGGTTAATGGGATCTTTACAATTACTTGCTCACGGCTTACTTAAGTTTTATTTCCTGTTTTTTTTTTTTTTTACACTTGTCATCAAGCATAAGGAATGCTTTTTTTTAGGACTCTTTTTTTTTCTCCATTGTCTAACATGTCCTTCAGTGTTTTCTTTTCATGCTTTTGTTTTTGTAAAATGTAACGGATCTTCTTTTATTGCGACTTCGCCACGAAAAAAGAGCGGTTAAATTGAGAAAAGCCACAGAAGCTTGTGTGAATGAAGCAAATGCTTTTGAAGATTACAGCGCCAGGCTGTTGATGGTGGATTTACAATGAGTTCTGAAAATGGAGGTTTCTACAAACCTAAAAACCAGAAAGCGATAAAAGTGGATACTATGCAATGATGGTCAAAGCACAGTTAATAATAATTGCTCAATCTCAACACTTCCTTGTTTTTTAAGCTTCTTTTTTCTTTCATCTTTTTTTGTCACCGGCAACTGAAGATAGCGTCCAACGCACAGCGTGCATCACAAACGCGCAAAAAAAAAAAAACAGCGAAGCAAAAAAAGTGGTTTTTTTTTTTTAAACTCCCACCAGTTTGTTTTAACCACTAATCCAACTGATCAATTTCGCGATATATTTAAAAGAGATAAAAAAAGGCTTGAAGAATAGCTCGTGCTACCAGTTTGAAGTTTCGAACGAAAAAAGAACAGGGATGTGGCGTCGAACCACTTCGCGCAGTGTGTGCAGCTGCCTTCGGCGCGCCGGCGTGCTTTCCAACGTTATGGCCACCTCGCCGGCCCGCGCATCCTCAACTACCGCCTCTAATCATCACCACAGTGGTAGTAGTAGCAGCGGCGGCTACGGTGCCAACCACCCGCGCGGAGCGGCAGATTACTACAATCAAACCAAGGAAGACGAGGAGGACAAGGTGCTGGAAGATGAAGAATTCGCCGCGTTGCGCAGCGAAGACGGAGATGAATTCATGCCCATCGCCCACCGCCTGGCCCACAAGGCCGACGCCCTCGACGCGGACCTGCGGCGGTTGCGGTACATGCTGTGCGATCAGCCGCAGTTTCTCGTGGACACCGCAGCCGCGACGGTGTCGGGCAGACCCACCAACATGCCGCGCGTGCTGGAGCTATTGCAAAAAGATGCATTGGCGAGCAGTCACAGCGGTGAGAAGAGAGACACTCCGAGGGCTGCCGGAGCCTCTCGTGCCGGCAAGTCGTGGCCCGGGCTCAGCAGTGTGCTGGAGACGTCACTGCGGGCATCACCCTACGCTGCGTGGACGGGCACGTCCGCACCCGTTACACGTCTTCTCAGCCGTCACGTCCTGTGGCGCAGCGCGGCGCTCTCGTCCTCGGCGGGTGCAGACCAGCACAACACCGCCCTGGCGACGCTTGATGCCAACTTAGACTACCTTCGCCGCCTGCGTGGGCTGCACCAGCTGAACTACTACAGCCGACTCAACCTCACCCCGAAGCGCCATCTTGGCATGGCGGTCTACCAGGTGCTGTGGAACTTTGTCATTGCGGCGCAAAACGCGTGTGGGTGTGTCGTCTACGGGGTGATGCGCGGAATGAAGGAGCACGGTGTGGCCAAGGGTGTCGTGACCGGTTCTGCCACGGGGACGGTGAAGGCTTGCGAGTACCTGGCCTACGGCTTCGTGCTCTCCCCGCTCCTGCACCTCAGCCGCGGTCTGTGCAACAGCGTCTACGGCCCCCTCAACGCGCTGACGGGCAAGTACATGTTCGACGCCATCAGTGGGCGGTGGATGCGCTGCACCGTGGCTGACACGTACCTCTTCCGTCATGAGCTGCAGCGGGAAAAGCGTGTGCTGCGCACGATCGGGCGTGCTGAGTTTCGCCGGAAGAAGATGCAGGCGGAAAACAAGTGGGCCACGCGACTTGCCTCTATGGGCTTTAGCGTCGACATGCTCGCAGACAAGTTCAAACCGGGCGGCTCCTCGTCGTCGTCTGGCACTACGAAAGCGGAGGACAAGGTGAAGAACCCCTACGAGGTGCTGCAGGTGCGTCGCACCGCCTCCGCGCAGGAGGTGAAGAAGCAGTACAAGAAGCTCGCCATGGTCTTCCACCCTGACGTCGCGCAGAGCCGCAACGGGGGTGCGATGTCGGCCGAGGAGAAGGCGTCGACGCAGCGCAAGTTTGAGGACATCTCGAACGCCTATCAGATTCTCTCCAACCCGGAGAAGCGGAAAGCGTATGACATGGGCGGTGCGCAGGGCGTGCACCTGCACGAGACCAAATACGGCAAGTTCATGTCCCGCACTCCGGAGGAGATGGTGCAGAACATCTTTGGCGGCGAGGGCTTTCGACGCATGCTCGTTGGGGAGATCCTCCGCTCGCACTGGTCGCTGCGGTACGAGGCGCAGGTGAGCGTCTCGCTGCACGAGTTGGAGGAGCTGCAGTGCATCCGCGTTCGCCAAATTGCGATGGAACTGGCCACGATCGCCGACGTGCACGCCCTCCGCCCGACGACGCCCTATCACGGCGGCCACGCGTCCTCGCCGGCTTCTTCCGCTGCGGCGGGCGGTGGCGCGCAGGCGTCGCAGCGGAGAGGGACGTCGGCGCACGGCGGGTTGAGCAGCAGTCTGCCGGACTACATGAAGAGCGGCAAACCGAAGAGCCGCCTGGGGTCGGTGGGTGTCGGCCGTGCTGCAGGCACCGCGAGGGCTAGCCACAGCAGCAGCGGTGTTGCTGGTGGTACTGGTGGGATTGGGCAGGAGATGCACAACACCATTATGGAGGAGCTCGGCGGCGGCGGCCACGCGAAGAGCACCACAGCTGGTGCGTTCTCGTCATCTTCCTCGAGATTGGGAGCTAAGAAGCACGATGCGTCGAGTACGGAAGCTGCTGCCGCTGCGGATGGTATGGCTGCCTTATCGCCGTACGTGCTGCATCCAGGCAGCAACGAGTTCAACTGCTTCTCGCGTGATTTTGAGGAGCGCTGCGACAAGCTGGTGCGGCGCCTGGCCGACGCCTGTTTCGGCAAGCAGCTGCTGTACGAGGTCGGGGAGGCCTACGTGACGAACGCGCAGCGCTTCCTCGGCATCCGGCCCTTCTACGCCTCGAAGACGCTCGTGACGCGTAAAATCTTCTCCGGCATGGACCGCGTGGCGGACGCGTTCCGGGACAAGACGCGGCTCGACAAGGAGAAGGTGGGGCAGAAGATGATGGCCGAGTACCTCAACATGGAGTACGACTCCGTGGTGGCGGATATCCATGTGGCGCTGCGGTACGCATTGCAGATGGTCCTGCAGGACGCCGTGGTGTCGGACGAGGTGCGGCGGAAGCGCTGCTACGCGGTGTGGCTGCTCGGGGAGAAGATGATGACGGTGGGCGAGAAGTGGACATCTCGCATCGCCAGCGACGAGGACCTTGTTGCCTATGTGCAGCAGGCGGCGACGTCGATGGCAACAACGAGCAAGCCGCCGGCGTTTTGAAGGGGGGAAAGAAAAAAGCTGCAGCCAAGCAACTTCATCCTCTTGCGTGTTTTTAGTCTTTTTTTTTTCTGTCCTTGTTGTTGGTCGTATTACAAGCTATTGGTGTTTTCATTGGACGTGGTGAGGTGTTGTTGCCTCGTCACTTTTTGTCTTTTTTTTCTCTCACAGGTATTTCTTCGTCATTTTTTTTCTTATTGTTACGACCATACTCACATTGTTTTACGAACTCCCATGATCTTGATTCCTCCTTTTTTTTTTTGTAGCGTAGGACCGTAACTAATTTAGCACTTAAACGTCAAATTGAAACGAATATATATGTATTTTTCAAGAGTGCTTTCGCCACTGCGCTTAGAAAACCTGTTGTTGCGACTTTGACGCTTTACAACCACTGAGAATCGTTGCTTTCCATCATCTGAAGTTTTCACAGAGTCTCCGAGAATGTGTAGTCTAAAGTTCTCTTCCTGCTTTTTTGTGTCCTTCCTGTAAACCTCACCCTCTTCCCTCCCGCCTTTTCCCTTGTCCTCTTATAGCAGATATCTGCCTGCTTGTTTGTTTTTTGTATCTGTTTTTTTTTTCTTTTTCTGTGCAATTCTGCTTGGCATTCGCCCACCTTCAATTGAAGGTCTTCAGAGGTTTGTTGTTCATCTCTCTCTCTTTTTTTTTTTTAGCTCAAATCTCTTTACAGAAAAGCTCTAAAAAAGAGAAACTGACCCCTTTTTGTTTTGATTGCTGTACACTGCTATTCATCGCCGTGGTTTCTTCTGCTGCTAAAAAACATTTTTTTCCCCGCGTTTAAAACATTTTTTGACTGCGTTGTTCCTTTTTTTCCTGTTTTACTGGCAAGGAACTCCTTCACATAATTTTTCTGTTGTTCTCTCTTCTCTGTGCTTTTGCTGTCGTCTCGGCGCGTGTGCTCGCGCTTCATTTTTCCTATTTCATTCGCTTTTTGCTTTCTCTCCTTGCTATACCTCAGCTACTCTCTTTTTTTTTTTTTTTGCTTGTTGTCTTCTTTGCTCCTCGCTGGATCATCTCGTCATACCCGCAAGAGATCATGTCCGATTCAGATTGGGAAGTGCTGTCCACCGATGGCGAGAGTAAGCCTCTCTCCAGCCTCCCCCCACCGGAGGTCGTCTCAGCAAGCGTCCCCACACAAGCTGACGCACGCGATGCCGGAGCGCACGTCGCGACCTCCTCCGTGCTGACGCCACAGATAGATCGTCGGAACATTCTGACGCCGCTGTGTCTGACCCTCAACCAAACCGGCACCCGCCTCGGAGTCGGACACACCAAAGGCTTTCTCGTCTTCCGCGTGAATTCCACTCGCACAGACGGCGCTGCCCCACCGCAGGATGAGCCGCAGAGCCAGCTCACGCTCGACCCACAGTACAACGTGGACCTGCTCACCTTCTCCCACGTACGGGCCCGCATGCGCCAACAGCAGCAGCGGCAGCAGCAGCAGAAGGCTGCTACAACCGCCGCCGCCAAAGCCGCCCCTGTCCGTGGCGAAGACGAAGCCGTGCATCACACAGAGAAGCCGGACGCGTACGTGGCAGACGAGCAAGGTGCAGAGGTGCTGAACAGTCCCATCCTCGAACCCGATGACCTGGGCTCCTTCCTCACGGCTGCCGGTCGTGCCTTTGCGCAGCTACGGCGCGACGATGCCCGCGTTGACTCTGCCGCGGCGCCTTCGCGGGACCAAAAGCCGGAGTTACGCCAGCCTTCGATATTGTCGACGGCACCCGCAGCCCACAAGGCTCCGCAAGCTGAAACGCCATCCACAGAAGCGCCGTTGGACCGTGGTGGATCTGCTGATACAATAACTGCTACCGCCCATGCTGTCTGTGACGACCAGACGGTGTCTGCACAGCCAGCATCACCGCCCTTGTCGGTGCTGTCCTCGCAGTGCGTGCGGGAGGCGACGGGGCCCAGCCCAGTGCTGGAGTGGGGCGAAGATGTCGACATCGATGTGGACGCCAGCGACGGCTCTGAGGATTGCATTCCGGTCAGCAGCGTCGGGGACAGCAACTGGAAGCGGCGGCGGCGGCAGCGGCAACGCGACCTCAACGCTACTGGCAACGACGCAACGAGTGTTCGTGATACCACAGATGGGTTGAAGGATGAGGAAAGCAATACGGACGCCGATGGCAGCGAGGTGGAGTACGAGGGGGACGCCTTTGTCGGGTTTAATGGGGGCGGTGTGGCGGTGCTGTCGTTCCTCTACGACCAAACCTGGCTGGCCCTCGTCGGCGGCGGACCGACACCGATGGGCCCGCCCAACGTGGTGCATCTCGTGCGCGACGGCGAGCCGCAGCATCGCCTGACGCTGCCCCACCCGATCGTGCGGCTCTTCCTCGATGCCCGGCTGCTCTTCGTCGTGACCACGGCGGAGCTGCGCGTGTACACAAACCCGCTGGAAAAAGGGTGGGTGCGGCTGCGACAGACAATTCCGATGTCGGCACGGCTGGCTAGTCGCTACGGCGCCGTGCGACTCGCACCGGAGGAAGAGAGCAGCAACGAGCCACTCCGTGTGTGGGACTCGGCACCTGCACAACAGGGGAAAGACGATGATACTGCCACGGCGTCAGCAGCAGCTGGAAGAGATGCACCGCGTGCGGTGAGTCCTTCGTGTGTAAGCATTCCCAGCATCCCCGTTACGGTGGACTACGCACGCAGTCTTTTACTTTTGCCCGTCGGCGAGGCCCTCACGGACTTCGCTCTCTACCGCTACGTTACGGGACCCGAGCCAGTCGAGCAATTGACGCTGGAAGCCGCTGGAATTTCGTATCTTACCGGCTCGAGTCTAAGTCAGCAAGGCCAGACCACGTCGCAGCTGGCGTCGGGTCGCACCACCGCGTACCTCCAGCACATCGCCACGCAGCGCGCTGCCCACAAAAATCCGCTGCACAACCTTGTCCTGTACGTCGGCCGGCCAACCGATACGACGCGGCTGCTGGTCTCTGCGGAGTCTGTATCGGGTAGCCCATTCCGCGATGCCTCGTCGGCCCACGCCTCCTCCGCGTCCACCTCGTCAGAAAGCCAGCCTCCAGCAACGGCTGTCTGGAGCGGCACGGAGCACGACCGCAGGTGCAACGACGCCTCAGCGGGCGACGGCACAGTGACGCTGGTGGCGGCCTCGAGCGAGTATGCCACGCGCATCACCTTGTGGGTTCTGCGAGACAACGATGGCACACAAGGGGACGCGTCGACCAGGTCCCACCGCGATCCCCGGCATGGTATGATGAAGCCTACATCCAGCAACACGCTGTCGCAGCAGCAGCAGCAGCAGCAGCAGCTGTCGTTGCCGTTTGACGTGGACTCCGATCACAGCTTTGTGCTGCTGCGGGAGTTCCGCGTGGGACTGCGCCTGTCCGCCCCTCGGGTGGTGATGGCAGCCCTGCCGGGTGTCTCAAGGTTAGTGTCGCGCGTCCAACCGACAACGCCATCGGCTACCACGCGCAACAGCAGCGCCATCCACACGAGCCACAACCCCTCCCAAATTTCCTTTGCCGATCCTGCGTCAGGCGAGGACCGAAGTACCGCGCGGGAGGCGCGCACCGACGCCCCTGCTGCATCGAGTGGGCCGTGCGGCCTTCCGGCTGACGCCAGCTCTGCCACGCACCGCGGCACCGTGGCTGCCTGGGCCGCCGAGGCCGCCTCCGCCGTCGCCGCGACCACTTCCACATCGCCCTCCGTGCAGCATCTGCAATTCGCCGGCAACGGTGCGTACTTGCTGTGCGTGCACAACACATCCGCCCTCAGCGTCTTCTCCACAAGCGGGAAAGAATCGGTGCAGCAGGCGAAGGACGTGACGCGTGACCGCGCTGTCGCGGAGCACAACCGCTACTCCCGCCTGTCGATGATGAAGGAGTATCTGCCATCCGCGCTGTCAACGCGGCTCGACGCGTACACCCGCCAGGCGTGGTCCTCCTGCTCCGGTCAGCTGCCCGTCTACGATGTGCTTTTTATCCCGCGGTGGCTTTACTTGAAGCAACAAGACGCCAGAGCAGCAGCAGCAGCATGTTCCGAAAAGCAGCTCAGCACGTCGTCATCGCGTGGGATGACGGACAGTACAAAAAGTTCGGCCGGAGACGCTGCGGCAGCGTCGAACACCGCAGCCCCGGGTGGACGCCGCTTCTTTTCGCGTCTCTCCGCATTGGTCGGGGGACGTGCACCACCACCACCACAGCTCGCCTCCGCCACCAGTACGAGCGCCAACGACGATGTGGCGGACCGCACGGCCGACTCCCGCGTGTCGCTGCACTCCTCCGTTGCTCTCTCCCCATCGCCGGAGCGGCACACTTCGCGTGCGATCTCCGTCGTCCCTCTCCATTTGACCCGCAGCGATCCTCGAGTGGGCCCACACGGCGCCTCTCAGCCGGAGCGAAAAAGTGGCAGTGGTGTTGGCTGGGGCACTCCGCTTATCTCCCTGTCCGACTGCATTCGGATCTGGTCCGCTCCGTTGCGTTCTCTTCACCTCGGTGATCGCCCAGGATCGTTCGCGGGGACAGCGCGGCCACCGATTGTGCTGAACTGCGCGACATGCGAGGGTGCCTTCGCAAATGTGTTTTTGTTCACGGAAGAGGGGGAACTGCGCACTTCACGTGTGATTCCCTACGCGGCCGAATGAATGGCTTTCAATGGAAAAAAATGGATAGCTATTGCAACCGCCGAACACAGCTCATTTTTCCCCTTTTTTTGCTATTATTATTATTAGTTTTTCTTTCTGTGCTTTTATCATCGATGTGCTGTTCCTATATTACTCCGCTTATTTTGCTTTTTGCGTGTTCATGCTCCCAAATTTTCTAATCAACCAAAAAGAAATGTAAAATGTTCAAAAGAACATTGCTTTGCTGCTCCTGAATGGCAAACAAAAAAAAAGTGAGAAAGAGAACAGCTTTTGAGTTCCAAGAGCAAAGAAAAAGTATTAATTGGTACAATTCAATCTCAGTTTTGTGCAGACTGGATTTTGTCGTCATCTCTGTAGATGCATCCTAGACAAGAAAAAAAAAGTCTTGCGGCACGTCTTAAGGGGGCATCTCGACAGCTTTGTTCCATACACGCCAATATTCCACCCTCACTTTACCATACATTGTTCTTGATGGACAAACACTTTCTTTTCTCCCCCCAAAAAAGGGCTTTTATACAGAAGACCTCACAAAACTACTTACACGCATTTCAATCAAGCGGGCGAGGCAATAGGTTTCTTTGCTTATTGTCTCTTTTTGCCTTCGTGCTTGTGTCCATTTTTTCAAGTATTTTTCACCACCGCTGAGTCTTTGCCATGTCCTCCAACGGGTCTGCCAAAAACGGCGGTGCCACGCCGCCGACGCTGCTCGAGGCTTTTGCGACCAGCGCTGCCCAGCTGCGCCACTTCGGCATCCCGCGCATCCGCGTCGTTGGGCTCAGCGAAAACTGCACGCAGGCCGACTACGAAAAGCAGCGCAGCCGTCCCGACGGCAAGGACATGGAGACGTTGCTGCAGGAGAGCAGTCTGCAAGGCCCGCACGGCGCCCTGGGGGCAGCTAGTCGCCGCGTGCGGTGCGTGGAAGACGCGTGTGAGGAGGCGGAACTGAACGCGGCCGTGCCCATCGTCACGGAGCAGGAGTTCATGCACAAGTTTGTCTTCCACTCCCGCCCGTGCGTCATTTTGGACGCGATCGACTCGTGGCCGGCCATGGAAAAGTGGCGAAACGACCGTTACGTGTTTGACCTGGATCACGAGCTGCCACTGGAGCCCGAGCGCGAATCCGACAGCGACGAGGAAGACGAGGAGAAAAGCGAGGAAGAGGAAGATGCAGAAGCGGAGAAGCCGCAAAAGGAAGACGCGGGGGAGTCCTCCGAGAAACCGGAACCCGTGCTGGGTCCGAAGAAGGTGACTGTTGCCTTGACCCCCAACGGCCGCGCCGATGCAGTGACACGCGTCACCTACTCCACCGCCGCCGTGCCGTCCGACGACGCAGACGCCGTTTACAGCGGCAGCGAGGCACAAAAGCACGCCGTCCTGCTGCCCTCCGCCGCCATTCCCAATGCCGACGCGGACGTGCGGTGTGAGAAGATCTTCATGTACGCAGCAGAGCTGCGCATGACACTGCCGCAGCTGTACGGCCTCCTGCAGCGCAGCCCCTTCTTTCCCGGTGAGAGCCCGATGCAAATCGACATGCGGACCTACGCGGACAAGTCGCGGACCCCCGCCATCGCGTACGCGCAGCTGCAGAACAACTGCCTGAATACGGAGTACAACCACCTCCACGTCGACCTTGGCACGAACGTGGAGAAGTTCGGCTGCCGTGTCTTTGACAAGGAGAGCGTCGAGGCGGCCAACGTGTGGTTCGGCATCCCCGCCTCCGTCTCCTCGATGCACCAGGACTGGGTCGAGAACCTGTACTCGGTGGTGCGCGGGGTGAAGGAGTTTGTGCTGATCCCGCCGTGGGAGGGCCCCTTCGTGCCGAAGCCCGAAATCCCCGCCGCCGCCTTCGCCATCGACGACGCCAACAGCCACATCGACCTGACGGACGACACAGCGCAGAGTTGGTCTCTGCAATTTCGGCAGTACCCAAAGAAGGACGGGACGACGGTGCCGTGGATGGACTTCGACATCACGGGTGCCGACGTCGAGGCGGATGCGGAGGGCAACGCACACGCCGAGCTGCAGCGCGGCCTCTTTGAGAAACGTTGTGAGATATCAGCGCTGTGGGCCGCGCCGATGAACGAGGAGGAGGCGATGGCGGCGGCGCAGGAGGAGGCAACGCGGAAGCCGCTACACCCGCTGGTCGCCTACGTCCACCCAGGAGAGACGCTGTACCTGCCGGCGATGTGGCTCCACCGCGTCGCGCAGCACGCGGATAGCACGGACATGCACGCCCGCGCGCTGCATCACGCCTCCAAGGCTTCTGGCGGCAGTGGTTCTGCGGAGAAGGCGGAGCCGCCGCTGCCGCTCATTGCGGCGGTGAACTACTGGTACGACATGAGCTTCAGCAACCCATCCGTTGTCATGCTGCGGGAGTTCGGCCTCCTGCTGTGAGAGGGGAAAAAAAGAAAATAGCAGAGAGAGAAAAAGGGATGGGTGCTGTCGATGGCACACAGCCGATTGCATCAAAAACAAACAAACCTTTTTTAAAGTAAATTCTAAAATTATCTAAACTTTCTTGTGATCAACTATTTCGTATCGATTTTACAAAATGATAATAAAGCTGACTTAACTAAAAGTGTTTTAAAAGGGTGAGACTGGTGCCGGCTCCGCTTTAAATGGGTAGAAAAAGCTGTATGAAGAAAAAATACTCGCTTTTACGAAAATGTTTCAGTTTAAGAAGCATTGTTTTGCTCGACAGCGCCTCCGTCAAAGAAAAAAATAAGAATTGTCTCCGTACTTACTGAAAACAGTAAGTCTCTAACTCCGCCTTCCCACTGCTCCTTTTTTTTTTTTTTTCATTTTGACTTTGATTCACTTTTGCCCTCAAAAAGCGGCTTGTCGCGCTTTTGTATTTTCTTTCCCAGTAAGAGTAAACTACGTCGAGTAAATAGTTAAGTCTTGTTTTAAAATAAACCCTAAAAAATTGATACAAAAAAAAAGTGGAAAGCAAAGCAGTTAAAACCAGAATTAGTCGAGATGACAGAGAAATCGCTGCTGCTGAAGTGTGACTTCGCTGACCACTACTTCGTGGTCGGCACGGACTTCCCGGCTGCGCGTGTGTTCGACACGACCACCTCCGCCTTGACCGCCGTCGTGGAGCTGCCGCTGCGCAGCCGCACCATCTCGCTCGCGGCCCTCACCCTCACCTCCGTCGCCATCGCTCGCGTCCACACGAGCCACCACAAGTCCAGCGGACCGGCGACAGCGCGACACGCAACGGAGCAGCTCGTGGACGACGCCGTGGCGGTGTACTACGCCGCCGTGGGCCTCAGCAACGGCACGCTGCTGCTGCACGACGTGCGGCGCGACGCCCTGGTCGCCCACGTGCAGGTCTCCGAGACCCAGCAGCCCCTCATCGCCCTGCAGCTGTGCGGAGACCTTGCCTTCTGCCTGGCGGCGAACAACACCCTCTACGCCGTGCGCCTGCACGACGCCGCCGCTGGGCCGTGCTGGCGTGTGCGGGTGCAGCCCGACGCCAGCAGCATTGCCGCAACGATGCTGCTGGCAGCGGAAGGCGACGCTGACCATGCGATGGTGTACCGCGTGATGGTGGCTGGACCGACCAATGCCCTCTACGAGGTTCGCACCCTTGCCCAGCAGCCGCATCATCCGAGTAGCACCACCGGAGCTGCCGTGGGAAATCCTCGGGACACGTCGTCGGCGGTGCACGGGACAAAGCTGCTGGCGTTTCCTTCCCAAGGCACCGCCGCAGAGTTCGCGTGGGTGAGTGATGCAGCGGCGGTGGGGCAGGACGGCGGGGTGGCGTCGCTCCCGGCCGTGACCGCCAGCGCACAGGACGGCGTGGTGCGGGTGTGGGACCTCCAATACGAGAACCAGAACAACACCAACAACAGCAGCCACGTCAGCTCCGCAGTTCCCGGTCTTGTCGGTGCCTCCCAGGCGTCCTCGGCCGGTAATGCCGCGTTGGTCGCCCGCTGCCGCCGCACGCTGTTGTGTGGGCAGCGGATCCTCAACGTGTCGGTGCTGCCGGCGCCGCTCGTCGACGCTGATCAGCGCACCGGGGGTGCTGCCACCGCTGCACGGAAGGAGAACTACATCATGGTCACGACGCTGACGGGGTCGGTGCTGCTGTGGAGTCTCGGGGAGGCGCTGCTGCCTGCCGTGGTGGAGCCGATGCCGCTGAAGCCCGACGTGGTGCTCGTGTCCGCCGTGGCGTCTGGCAAGCTGCTCTTCGCCAGCCTCCGCGCTGCCCAGGCGGAAGGTCGGGGGGTGACAAGTCCGTCGTCGTCCGCGGTCGATGAGGAGAGTGCCAACGCTACCGCCTCGGCGGATGCGCTGCGTGGGTTGGAGCTCACTCTCCTGCGTGGCCGCTTTGCCATGCCCCTCTTCGAGACCACCAACGTCGGTGCCGCTGTTGCCGCCGCAGCCGCAGCCCTCCCCGCCACGACGGCTGGCGGCAGCGCGGCAGCAGCGAACGCGAACGCTGCCCGCCGCACCGCCCTCTCCACGCTGGCGCTTGGTGTGGTGGGCAACACCGCCATCACGGTGGTCGAGCTGCCGCTGCACGCCTCCAGCGAGGCCGCCCTGGCGGAGCAGCAGGACGTGGCGTACCTCCTCGACAACACCACCGACGCCGCGACGAGCGCGTTTGTGGTGATGGACACCGTCTGGGCGGCGCACCAGCAGCAGGTGGCGGCCAAGGCGAGCCAGTCCATGTCCGAGGCCTTCAAGGCGCCGCAGCTCTTCCACGCCAGGTCGATCCAGGACCTCCCGGTGAAGCAGCTGACGCTCGAGCAGCGGCTGCAGCAGGTCGCACGCGAGGAGGCCGCGGCCGCCCGCCAGCGCAAGACGCGTCACCTCGCCGGAGCTGCCGCAGAGGACGCCGGCGCAGACGCTCTCGAGGACGGTCGCAGCGTGCTGTCCCACCACGCCCTCGGTCTGGCGACCATTCCCTTGTACCAGGCCCTGCACGCCAACGACACGTCGGCGGTGATGGACCTGCTGAACATGACGAGCCGTTCGGCCGAGGGCATGCGGGCAACGGTGCTGTCGCTGCAGCTGCCCTACTGCCTCCAGCTCCTGCAGGTGCTGTCGGAGCGGCTGGGACTGACCAGCAAGGCGGTCGAAAAAGCTGCGGCACCGACCACAGCTGACAATGCGACGACGACAGCCGCAGACAAGACGAACTCCGCGGCGTCGACGCACAACGCAAGCGGAGAGCAGCAGCAGCCGGGTGAGGCCGCCGCGGAGGGCGTCAGCGGGGAGGAGGGCCATTCTTCGAAGGACAGCGGTGTGCTGCGCGGTGGCGTGGCCGCCTTCTCCATTCGCTCCTCGCTTCTGGAGTGGGTGGATGCCATTCTGACCTACCGCGGCAGCGAGCTGCTGGCGGTGCAGCAGGAATGGAACGCGCGGGCGGCGCGCCAGGCTGCGGGTCAGCGCACGGCCGAAGACGCCGCGGCGGACGCGGTCTCGCCGCCGAAGGATTTTCTTGCCCCCATTCTGCACCACTACCGCGAGCTCTGCGCGCAGTACGACAAGCTTGCCGTCCTGTACGGCCGTCTCTCCATCTTCAAGTCGGTCCGCCCGTCGCAGAAGAACGAGTTTACGAACGTCCCACGGCAGTCGCTCGGATCAAATATTGAGATGGCCCGCCCGACGCTCGCTGGCGGCGCGGGTGCTGGACTGGCGACGAGCAGCGGAAGCGGCAGTCACGCGCGTGCGCGCCGGCTGCACCTGGCGGAGAAGAGCAGCGTGGTGGACAGCGACATCATCTTCCCGGTCATGTTCAAGGAGGCACGTGCCCGCTCGGGCCACCGCGTGGTGCGTGTGCGCAGCAAGCTGCAGATCGAAAAGCGGAAGAAGGCGCTGGAGAACAAGGACGCGGCGCTGCAGAAGCGCGCGCGTGCCCTGGCGCGGCAGGAGCTGCGGGCGCGGGCTGCGCAGGGTGCGTCGAGCATCCTGGACGACGACCACGGCCACGGCTCCAAGCTGGATGTGATGGATCAGATCATGATGGAGGAGATGAAGGGCGGGGACGGGGAGCTGGACCTGGACGCGCTGGAGGCGATGGACCTTGGCGCAGACTCGGACCTGGACGGCAGTGACGCCAACCTGGACGATGAGGAAGACGAGGAGGAGGAAGGGGAGAGTGACGAGGAGGAAAGCGGAGACCTTCGCGGTCGGCGCACAAAGAAGTCGCGGCAGGAGGTGGTGGATGAGATGTTGGCCGACGACAAGTCTGGTGAGGCGCAGGACGGCAGCGACGCGGAGGATGCGGATGCCGGCCTCGACAGCAGCGAGGCGGAGTTCTCGTCTGCCAGCGATGACGAGGTGCGGTCGGATGTTCTCGACGAGGACAGCAGCGAAGACGATGAAGCGGAGGAGGAGGAGGAGGATGAGGAGGAGGAGGGTGATGACGACTTGCACGACTTGGACGGCGGCAGCGGGGACGAGGATGACGAGGACGATGGGATGGGGGAGGCGATGCAGGAGCTGCTGGCGCGGCACGAGGACGACGACGACCGCACGGAGCGGCGGAAGACAAAGAAGGTGCGCACGGACTAATGCACTAGCCTTTGTCTCTGGTTTTTATTTCTTCGTCCCCCTATTTGTCCTTTATTGTTTGATGATTATGTTAATGTATGGTTTCGTTAAAAGCAGCAACGTTTAAAGGCTCTGTTGTTGTTGTTTTTTAATGTTCATCTATTTTTCCCAGCAATTTAATCGGAGTAGTTTACAATTAGCGTCGCGAGCATTTCCTTTTTTTTGTTTGTCGTCGTTACTGTTGTTGTTGTTGTTGTTGTTGATAGAATTTGTTTTTTTTTTTTCTTTGCACATAGCAACAATTTAAGGTTTTCTAAAGGTCGTGTAACGTTTAATTTTAATGAGCAAATGACGACACCAAAGAGAAATATTGTTCGTACAGATGAGTGACTTGCGGGTCGGCAAACTCAAAGGTAGACGGCACCAAACGGTTTTGTTTGCATTCAGTGTGAGATTTTTATTCTTCCTTTAATGAGCGTGACGAGCGCGTGCAAGAGCCGTGAGAAGTGACTCCGCAAAATAAAAAAATGCAAAACTTCTTTCTCCTAGATCAGCGCGCTGTCTTCAGTGGCGACTCACAACAACTCTTTTGCGTGCTAACAGCGCATTAAGACTCATCCATTGGCTTTTTTGGAGTTCCTTGTGAAAATTGCAACTACTTTCTTTTATGTTCCATTGTTCTTGACTGTCCCCATATTTCCTACTTTTCGTAACAACACACTTTGTTGTAAAACTAAAATGACTCTAGTATACGTTTTGTTCTTTTTCCCCCACGCAAAGGAAAACAACAAACCCGTCAGTGCCTCGCTCTAATTTATTTGTTTTTCTGGTTACAAATACATTTCATACATCTTCCCATTACACTTTTTTCTCCCTCCTTTCTTATTTGTAGATCAGCCTCCCCATTCAGTTGCTCTTTGTAGCTCTAACACTCTTTGCTTGCTCCTGTTGCCGTTTTTCTCGTCCTTATTGCACAGCAAGTCTTTATACATTGGATTAAAAAAAAAGCTTTTCACAACCATCATGTACGCCCGCACGTCGCCGCTGCTGCGTGGGTGGTTCTCGCGCAAGCAGGACATGCAATCGATGGTGGAGGGCCACTTCTGGAGCCTCACCCGCTACCGCATTCTCCCGCGCTTCCTGGGCCTTGACCTGGCCGGCAACGTCATTCTCTTCCCCGCCTACCGCAAGCAAACCTTTGGCGGCTGGACGGCCGTGACGCTCGGCGCCCCCGGCAGCAACAGCAGCGCCTTTCTTAGCTCCGACATGAGTGCGGTGAACGTGCTGGAGGACGGGCACCCGCTGCACTACAAGGCCAGCCGCAAGCTGCAATCCTTCGTCGCTGAGGAGCGCCGCCGCTGGCAGGTGAAGACGGACGCCGCGAAGAAGAAGCAGGCAGAGGCGGCCGCCGCGGCCGCGAAGGGCAACAAGGCCGAGGCTGCAGCGAAGGAGAAGGAAGCCGAGGCAGCCAGCGCGACGGCCGCGAAGGACAGCGCCTCCTCCGCCATCCCGACCTACAACGTCGAGCTGCCGCCGGAGCACATTGCGAGCTACGACAGCGAGCAGCAGTTCCGCGACATGCTGGCGATCAAGTGCTCGCAGCCGAGCTTCTACACGAGCCAGCTGCGTATCAGCCGCCTGACGACGCTGCTTTACAAGTGCTTCTACTTTTACCTCTGGGCGGTGCTTGTGTCGCTGATCGTGCAGGGCTACCTCATGTTCCGTGCGTGGGTCAACCAGCCGGCGCGGGACGGGCTGAAGAACATCGAGGAGCACGTGCTGCACATCCCGCGCCTGCTCTTCTCGGGCTGCGTCTCGGGCGTGGTGTGGCTCGTGCGCACGGCGCAGCCTGTCATCGACCCCATCGTCAGCTTCCTGAACGAGAACTTCCCGCAGGTGAACTGGGGTGCCGCGTCGGCGGACAACCTCGCTGCCAAGGCGCAGCACCTGGCGGATGACACGCACCCGAAGGCGAAGGAGCGCAAGCAGATGGAAATGCAGCAGCAGATGAAGTCCGAGGAGGCGCGCCGGACGTGGTGGACGCGTGTGCTGATGGTGCTGCTGGCTCTCTTTTCCATCCTGTGCGTGTTGTAGAAAGAGTGGCAGGAGAAGAACAGAAAGGGAAAGAGAAACGTATTGAATCGTTTTCTTTTTTTTTTCTTCGAATGAGTGGAGTTGGTTTTACACCCGTATACCTCCACCGCCTCGCATCCCTTTCGCACATCTCTTTGTTCTTATTGCCGCATCGCCTTTTTTTTTTTTTTGTGGTATGGAAAGATGCATTTGCTTGAATGATACAAAAACTTTTTTGTTTTCTTCTTTTTAAAAAACTAAAGAAAGCCGTATATGTAATGCATGATGGTTTAAGTCAACTACGATAAAATTATACATACGAAGAGAACAAAAGAGAGTTTTTGTCAAAAGAGTTTTATACCTTGCAGAGGTTTCAGTCCTTCTTTCCCCGCTCAGCGCTGTCCTTCTTCTTGCTGACCTTTCTGCCTGTCTGTCACAAAGGGCTGCTTGTGATGCCCCATTGTTGATAATCGTGTGAGACAGTCACCTACATTTTGCGTTTCTTGCCGTCGTTGTCGTTGTTTTGTCGTTGCGAAGAAAAAAAAAAGCCCTATTCTTTGACCGTAGAGCTCCTGCCTTTATGTCAATTTTTGAAATGCACCGGAGTTCTGAAAGAGATTGCAATTTGCGTATTGCTTATTTTTTTCTTTTTTGGAAGTGGTTTGGCCTGTTGATGCTGATGTTGTTGTTGCTATAGTTCTCTCCTATCAAACTGCGTTTTGCTTCATTCCTTTTCTTTTGTTACTTTCGAAAAAGAGGATGCTTTATAAATTATTCTACCTTTTTCTCAAAATTTGCTGAAGCTTTCTGTGTGTCTTTTATTTCTTTGTTTCTACTCTTGTGTTTCCCTCTCTTCCGTGAGTTTCATGTTGCTTTGCTTTTGCTTTTTATTGTTTTTCTCCCTCTACATTTGCTCTTCCTCGTATCTCTCGGAAGAATAGAGCTTAAATGAAACGGAAAAGGAGAAATCATTATGAACTTCGATTGGAAGCAGAGTGTTCTTTAATACTGTTTTTATTGTTGTCGTGTGCGTGTACTTACATTATCAAAGCTTCTAAACAACTTTTGAAACATGCGTTCGGCTTCTTTCACAATACTGATATTTAGTCAGAAGGGAAGAGAAGCGAGCATGCAGAGTAGGCACAATTTTCAGTTAGGCGTGGGATGGGAACAAAAAAAAAAAGGAAAGATGCTGCGATATTCTGACCGATGCTTTTGTTTTGAAAACACGCGTTACTGGCAAAGGGAGCATATCGACAAAATGAAGCAAGTCAAGCTCAATGTGAAAGAAAAATGCATATGCCGTTTCGTCTGCTTGCACTTAAATAAGCACACTGTACCTCTACATGCTAAAGCACGCCATCAGCAAACCTTCGAGACTTTCTTTCTATCAACAACGCCCTTTTTTTTTTCTTTTGCCTATCCACTTCTCCGTTTTCCATTTAAACTTGTTAATCGTTGTTTCCTGCTGAAAACACTTAAAGTACGAGCTTAACCTGTAGTAGTAGTCGTTGCTGTAGTCTCAACAGTGCATATACCCCTTTGTTGTTGTTGTTTGTACACATTCACAGGTACCCTAAACGTAGGAGACTCATACGCAAATCGAAAACAGCGGAAGAAGAAACAAGGCGTCAAGATGCGGTGCAGCAAGCTCCTCTGGCGCCGCGCCACACTCGCGGCCGCCGTCCCGCCAAACTACAGCAACACCCCTTACAAGAAGGACACTACCGTGCCGCCGCGTGCCCCCCGAGACAAGAACCGAGGCAACACCGCCTCCCCGTACACCCTGTTAGCTCCTGCCAGCCCCCTTGCCCCTCCCCTGCGTGCGACGCTGGGCACGACCTTCATCGACCCCGCCTCCTCCACCGTCGCCACGAGCTTCAACAACAACTACAAAATCAAGTCCTATCGTCAGCGCGTGTGCGCCGCCACGGACGTCTCCATGCGGCCGCTGCTGCTGATGCTCGACGCGCAGACGCTGAGCGCGCTGGAGGCCGCCCACGGAGGCGATGCTGTGAACCCCGCTGCGGCAGCGACGGCCTCCGCCCTGGCCGCCAAGACGAAGTACGGCGAGCTGCTGGAGGAGCTGTCCTGCCGCTGGGCGAGGAAGTTCTACGGCAAGGTCACCTTCGCCCCACGCAACTACCCGTACCCGTCCTCGCGCTGGCTGGCGCGTCGCTTCCAGATGAAGAAGCACCGCATCATCAAGCGCTTTCGCTTCCGGCGGTACAAACTGGCCGCGGTGGCCAACCTGCCCTTTGCGAAGATGATTCGTGTTGGGATGTTGCCAGAGCTGAAGAGCAGCAAGACGAAGAAGGGGGATGCGGTGGAGGGCGGTCTGTCTTCGCAGCTCGTCAGCGCCGCGCGCAACTCGACCAGCGGTGGAAAGGCGAAGGGCAAGCGTTCGCGTCCGAAGTCGAAGTACCAGGTGTAAATGTGTGTGTTTTTTTTTCTCCGGTCAGCATTTTGAGGATGCCATTCACATTTTCTTTTATTTTTTTTTGTAAGGTGGCGGCTTGTGTATCGGTTTGCGGTTGACATGCTTTATGCTAAATACCAAATGTCTCTCGCGGGCATGAGTGTATGAACACGGCATTTTGCATTTTTTAAAGTTTTGCAATCACCAGTGATTATTTTGTGTGTGGTTGTTCTCGTGTTTTTCATCTTCTTTTTTTTTGCGCTTGTTGGCGCGGCTCAATACTGAGCGATCTTTTTTTCGGTGTCTCCGTCGTGGAGTTGTTGATTTGTAATCACAAAAATGAAAGCAGTAAAATAAAACAAATGGCCTTAAGAACGTTTCAGTGATAACGGCAAAGACGATGGACGGCTTTCTCGGGGTTTTTTTTTAAGGAGAAGTGGCAGTGTGTCGGAAACACATTGCAGCTGTGTAAGTAGTTTATCTTGCTCTTACATTTCCGTCCAATTTGTTGCGCGTTGTGTGATAATTTGTAGTTATTCTTCTCCCTTTCATTGCGGTCGATACTATTGCGTGAGGCGCGGTTGCGTGCGTGCCCTTGAAGGGAAAAATGATTTGATCGTTGCATGTCACTCTATGGCTTCCTTTCTAATTCTACTTTTTTCTTCATCGCCTCTTTTCTTTCGGTTTTTTTTTGTTTGTGATATTAACGCAGACGTTGCTTTACTTAGTCCACTGCTTCGATGCTCAAGTGGTCATCCTTGTGCCGCTCTGCACGCTGGCCCACTGCACTTGCTAAGTGTCAGGCACACGCACAGCAGCAGCCCTCCAATTCCCTCGCGTGGGTTCACGGCGCGTCGCAGCTTTTTAGTGATCTGATCACCACTCGACAGGAAACAGCTATTGATAGCTGTGAAATAATGCCCGTTGACGCACTTCACTCTCTTGGCCAGCACTGGGTCGATGTCACGCTGGGAACAATTGTGTCGCGGCGGGTGGCCGAGGTGTACCCTCCTGCACGCGCCGATTACACAAGTTGTTCATCGAGTTTGAAAGACAGTGAAGAATCGGATGAGGGCCTCGAAGCGTCAGCGGAGGCGGTGTTGTCTTTGTGGGCCGCACACACCTTGCTCTCAGCGCTTCTTTCAACACAGACAACGCAACTCAGCACGCCGGATAGCGGTACAATCACTTCTCCTTCACTGTCCTCCAGAACTGTAGACGAGTGCTTTGCTCAAAGCCTTCAATGCGATGTGGTGCCGGTTGTTTCATACCTCGTGCGCTTCTCGGACGCTTTTTCTCATCGAACCGACTCTGTGACGCTGCTTCATGTTCTGCACCGCTCGCTGGTGCTCGTGCTGTCCAGCCTTTTGGCGACATGGCAAACACCACCACTATCATCACCAAATGCACAGATAGCATCCAGTGCTAGCGGAAAGCAGCAAGGCAACTTGTGCGAAGGGGAATCAGCACTCGCGCAGGCGATTTGTATGTGTATCGAAACGCTTCTTCGCGCAGCGCAGGCAGCCGAAATGAACATAGCACCTGCGAGCAACATAGGTGGAAAGCCCACGACGAACAATGGAGTTTGCGAATACATAAACATCTCCTCTCTCCGCCTCGAGACATCCATGCAATTTGAGTGGCTTTCATCTCAATTGAAACCGCTTCTTGTCGAAAAGGAGCTGCTGCGCAAAGGCTCTCTGCTACGCGCGTGTACGAAGTGTATCAAGGATAGCACTTCCAGCAATGAATCGGAAGGACATGTGGCTCGTGGAAAGACGTGTGGTCGCAACGCTCTGCTTCCGTTTGTGGGTGTGACGGGTGTGCCGGTGGCGGCGGAGGAGCCGGACGAGGCTGTCGACCGTATTAATCAGGCACTGAATCAGGTGGCTCTCACCAGCAGCGGACAGCTATGATTGTTGTTTTAAAAGCAAGTTTTTTTTCAATTGCTTTTTTGAGAGCACACCTTTTTTTTTTTCTGTGCTCACTGTTTAAGCCGAGCGGCTTTTCGCTTCTTTCACAAATAGATGAAAGCAAAAAAGAAAAAAAGTCTGCTAAGCACTGCAAAAAAGCTATGCGGTGCTTTTAATGCTTTTTTACAAACCTCAGGAAAAAATGTTAAAGTCAAGTTGGTTTCTCATTCCATTATGTTAACAAAATAAAAAAAAAACTCTAAATTTTTCTTCTCATTCCCTTTATGCCTTGGATCTTGACAAAACAATAATTCGTAAACTCTACAGACACACCGGTTTAAGTGAGCTTAGTTTTTGAGATCAGCTTCAACGTTTCTTCAGAAAGAACACCAGAAATTTTTTTCTTTCCAGAACCGACACACAGAACTCTCAATAGATCTGCCAATTTTTTCTTTTGATATACCTCCCTCAGTGCTGAAGCGCTGCCACGGTGATCGTACTTCTCCTTGTTCACGAAAGAGATTATCTGTGCACGTTGCTGTCTGTGCGTTGTTGTTGTTTTTTTTTCCTCAGAAATCTAAGTGACCGAAGTGTGCAGCAGCTCTTAGCCGGTTTTTCAACCGATTAATAAGAAGCTAGCTTGCTCACCGTGTTTTGGCTTTTCAGTTCACTTGCCTTGTCTCTTTTTTTTTTTTGGTTCCAGAAAGCAAAAGGATTTATCAAGTTTAAAAATATTTTTTTTCTAGTTTTCCTTGTTTGTATACATTTCCGCTCAGTCCTCTTAGCATATTCGTTGTTCTTATCCCAGAAGAAAACAAAAAATGAAAACAACGTGGATATGGCGACTCTTCAGCTGCTCTGGGGGAGTAGGCCGTCCCACACTGCTTCTCCGTGCATCGAAGAAACGTCCGCAACGCAGCACTGCGACTGCCACGGCAGGTCCTTCTTCAAAGAGAGCGAAAAAGAGTGTTCAACTAGCGCGACGCAGCTCAACGCGCAACGCACTTGCCACAGTCGAGCTTGCGCCTTCCGTTCTCGCTTCTACTGCACCATCAGCAACAGCAGCATTCGCAGGAGTTGGCGGAGGCAACTTCGGAGAGGCGTCGCTGTCCCTCGCTGACTTCCACCCCGCAATTGCCCGCACGTGGATTGCCGCAGCGTCGAACAAGATGTTGCAGCCGCAGCACGTCGCGCCCGACAGTCGGAAGCTGGCGTGGTGGCTGTGTCCGAGCTGCGGCCACCAGTTTAACCAGCGCATTGATCGGCACATGTTGGCTGGTGGGCAGTGCCTCAAGTGCAAAGCAAAACCCTCGCTGACGAACGCACCTCATCATCCTGCAGCAGCAGAAGGAGCCGCAATTTTGAAGGAAGGAAAGAGCAGGAGCAAACAGAAGAAAGCGTCGAGTCCGCTGGCGACTTCGGCGGTGGCAATGCCGATGGCTGCCATCGCGCATAAGTGCCGCCCCAACTCTTCTCAAGCCTCCCTCGCCGCTGAAAACGCGAATATGTTGTGCAAGAGTGTGGCGGACGACCATTACCTTCGAGTGCAGGAGACACGAAACCTCCTGCCGATGCTTGCCAAGAACTTCGACAATGAAAAGGCAAAGATTGGCGAGTCAGAGATGCTGCGGGTGTCGCCAAAGCTGGATGGTATTCGCTGCGTGGTGGCGTATCGCGCTGACACACAGCAGGTGCTCTTCTTCAGTCGATCCGGGACACTTTTTGAGTGCTGCGATGACGCCATCGAGCCGGCGCTGCGGCACCTCTTTCAGGCAGACCCGACGCTGGTGCTGGACGGGGAGCTGTACAACGACTCCGTGAACCTGGCGCAGCTGTCCGCGTTGCAGAAGAGCAAACCGGCTGCCTTTGCGGATACGAAGACAAATGTGGCGGCGGCCTTTTACGCGGCTGTGGTGGCGGCGGTGCCGCAGAGCGCTGCGGGGAAGACGGGGAGCGCAAAAAGTCGGAACGCATCCGCCGCAGCGAAAGCGACAACATCGCCATCGTCGTCGTCGTCGTCGCTTCTCGCGTTACCTGAGCCGACGGTGATTCGGTTTGAGCAGCTGACCTCCGCCATTCGCACGACACGGCAACACCTGACGCCCGCCGTGGCGGCCCTCCAAAAACAGCTGCAGTATCATGTCTTCGACGTCCTCTATGCCCGAGCCTTCCCCGACGGCACGGCAGCGAATGTGCCCTTCAGTGTGCGCTACGCCTTTCTGGAAAAACTACTGAGCGACGCGACGCAGGAGAACAGGACACGTATTCCCCACTACAACCCGCTGGTGTTGCGTTGCGTGCCGAACTTTGCGTGCACGATCGATCAGGTCGATGTGCTGCTGCGCGCCGCGATGCGACTCGGATACGAAGGCGTTATGATCCGGCGCGAGGAGAAGGGCCGTCATGCGAAGAGCGGCGCCGTGTCGTCTGCCAAATCAAAGCTGAAACGCGCGGCGGCATCGGCGAGCTCTACAACAAGGGGTGGCGGCTACGGCTATGGGCAGCGGAGTAGCACGCTGCTCAAGTACAAGGTCATGCAGGATGCCGAGTACGTCATCGTCGGTGCTGTGGAAGGATCGGGCAAGTGGAAGGGCAGCCTCGGCTCCTTTATTTGCGTGACGGCGGACAAGAAGCAGCAGTTTACCGTCACCCCCGCCAGCACGGACGCGGAGAAAAAGCGGATGTGGCGCACGTGGAAGCAAAGCTACAAGGGGAAGGCGTTGACGGTGCAGTATCAGGAGCTGACCCCCGACGGGGTGCCGCGATTCCCGGTGGGGAAGGGCGTGCGTGGTGCGGCAGACGGGCACGACTGGCTCTGAGACAAACTGAAGACGTGAGTATTTGCTTCTTCTTTATTTTTTTTCTCGTTCGTCGACTTCCTCGTTGTTATTCAATGCTCTGCTTTGCGCCGCTGTTGGCACTACATGTATACATTTAAAAGAAAATTAAAATTGAAATTTTTACTTTTTGACTCTTTTGTTTTCTGGTTGTTCCATGAAAAATGCGCACTCATCACCTTTTTTTTTTCTTTAGAGGATTTTTCAATCCCGGAAAAAAGAGTAACTGATACGCATTTTTTTTGTTTTGTTTCTTCCTCCTCTTGTACCATTTTTCTGATCATTTTTCTTTCTTTTTTGGTTTGTGTTGAGTGCGTGAAGCCTACTTTGGTCGACATGAAAGGTTTTTCTCTTTCTACTTTTCAATTTTTATTGTTTCATCTGTGGCCCTCTTGGTTTCGATTATTTACACGCCTAAAACGTGCAATACCATCTGGTTTCCCTACGTGCATCGGCTTACATATTCTTTTGCTTTCTCTTTTACTTTGTTCTCTATCTTGTACCTTTTAGACTTTTTCACTACACTTTAAATGAAGAAGAAAGAATAAGGTGATTGATTATGTCAACGAACTGCCGAATTTGACGATGCAGAGCGCCATGTGCGAGTGACTATTTTTGTGTGTGTCGTCCGCTGCCATTTCTCTGAATGCTTTCAAAAAGAAAATCAGCTTGTTTAAATGAAATTTATGAACAGACGGGGAAAAAAGATTCTTAAAGGGAGAGTACCAGCAAGCAGCTCTATCCTGTTATCTTTTTTCAACGACTCTACTCTTCTTCCTCAACTAAAAAGCGTCGCGATCTTTCCTGTTAACTTTGCAGTGATTTGTTACCAGCAAACACACTCATCTACATATATACATAAACTGGCTGCTTGACAAAAGGTACATACTATCTCAGCAGCGCAGGCAGATATAGATATCTTTTTTTATTATTATTTCTTTTCCACCTCCTTTTTCGCTAAAGAGATAGTTGTGCGTACAACTACAGGTGCACTCATTTTAAGTTGATCAGAAGCTTCAGTATGTTTCGTCGGGCGTATCTTCTCCTAGCGGCACGTCTGCCGGTTGATGACACCAAACTCTTCGGTGCTGGTCGCGATCGCAGTGCGCATCAGCAGCGCGTCTACAACCAGCTAAAGAAGACCAGCATCCAAGAGGCATTCCCGCACATCGCCGCCTGCTGGGTTGGTCCGTGCTGGGGCACTGTCATGCAGACACCCAGCAATGTCACCCCCGTGTGCCTGAAGATGGCCGTCTGGCGCTGCTCCCGCTGCCTGCAGGAGTTCGAGATGTCCATTGCGAAGTTCATCGATGAAGGCGGCGTCTGCCCGCACTGCCACAAGCCGCAGAAGAAGCTGGAGAACGTGACGGTGCGCAACGCCAAGGGTGAGCTTGTCAGCAAGAAGCCGCAGTACGTCAAGGCACCCCGCATGATTCACTCGAACTACCGCAGCGTGCTCTTCAGCAACCCGGAGTGGGAGAACAAAAACATTCAGCCAATGTTGGCGCAGCGGTGGGAAAGCGTGGCGGACGAGCTCACGAAAGGCAGCGCCAATGCCGCCGACGGCGAGCAGCAGCACCTGCTGTTGGCCTCGCCAAAGATTGATGGTATCCGCTGCATGATCGGCTACAACGAGAAGAAGCAGGAGGTGCAGTACTTCTCGCGCGGAGGCATCCTGCTCGAGTGCTGCCACGGCCTCACCCCGCAGCTGCTGCCCCTCTTCGCCAAGGACCCGACGCTGATGCTGGATGGCGAGCTCTTCGCCCCGGAGTGCAACTTCGAGCAGCTGAACGGACTCGTGCGCCGCCTCAGCCGCTCCAGCACGCCGGAGATTCAGGAGGCGCAGGCACGTCTGCTGGAGTACTTCGCCTTCGACATTATGTACAGCGCGCAGCTCTCCTCCGTCGACGCCCCATTCGATGAGCGCTACCGTCTGCTGAAGAAGCTGATCCCCGTCTGCGGCGCGAAGCGTATTAGCAACTACGTGCACGACGAGAAGAAAAAGAAGGTGATCCGCGCGAAGCAGGACGGCGGCGCGGCGGCGGCAGCGGCGGCGGCGACGGTGGCGAAGGCCGCGGACGGGCAGGCAGTGAAGATCTACCACGTCCCGGCCGCCCAGGTGCACCCGGCGGAGATGGAGGATGTGTTGACGGAGGCGTGCTCGCAGGGCTTCGAAGGGGTGATGATCCGCCGCCCCGAGTTCCCCTACGAGCACGGCAAGCGCAGCTTTGGGCTGCTCAAGTACAAGCAGATGCACGATGCCGAGTTCAAGATTGTGGGCTTCTTGCCTGGTGAGGGGAAGTTCAAGGGCGGTCTCGGTGCCTTTGTGTGCGAGACAAAGGATGGCACCAAGTTTAATGCGACGCCAAAGATGACCTACAAGCGCCGTCTGGAGCTGTGGGGAATGCGGAAGGAGTACCTGGGGAAGTATTTGACGGTGCAGTACCAGGAGCTCTCGTCGCAGGATGTGCCGCGCTTTCCAGTGGCCAAGGCGGTCCGAGGGGGAGACGACAAGCAGGAGTGGCTGTGAACCAAAAAACAAAAACGCGAATGTGCTTGTTCTGCAGCAACTCCGTTTTGGTCGGTGTTTAATAGAGTAAAATCGCGTTGTGCGAAAGAGATCTATTTTACTTTTTTTTCTTTTTTGCCTCGTCGCTCTGCATAGATTCTTTGCACTTTTGCTCTTCCATACTGTTTCTGTACAATCACACAATCATAGATCTCTACATTTGATAGTACTTTTTTTTTTGTGGCACGTAGCTAAAAAAGGTGTTCTGTTGGAAAGCTTTCAGGCTTTCCATTTTTTCTCATATTGTTGTTTGCTTTGTTATGTTTTTTCAATCAAACAGAAGAGGTGTCGTCCCACGTGCTTATAGATTTCTTTTTTTTTTTTAATTGCTTCGGAGTGTCGTTGTTTTTTTGTTGTTCTTCTGTTGCTTTTTTTTTAACAGCGCAGGTATTTTTTCTTGCTTATGCTCGTTTCTCAAAGAAAACAAGAATGTGTCACGGAGCCAACAAGTGACGCTGTCCAGGCTTCAGAGGCTTTCATCGTAACGGAGAAGACTATGCTGCTGAAAGAAGAGAAAAAGCTGCTCACTCTCTATAGCCGCTTACCAAATTCTCTCGAATCTCGCTCTTCCATACCTGCGTCTATGCTGCTGTTTAGTGTGACATGAAAAGGGGAAGCATTGGCTAAATAGCGCGGTTAAAAGTTGTCCATGAAGTGAAATTTCTCTAAGTTTTTTATTCTCAGCTCAGTACTTGCAGCAGTAAAACTGTGTAATTTTTATTCTCGTTACTTGTCTTTGCTATTCGAAATGCGTTGATCCTCCTCTGATACCCTACTCTTACTCTCGTATTCCTCACCTCCTTCGCTCTACAATCCCACTAATTTGTGCCTTCCTTCTGTGAGAAGGAAAAAAAGCTCAACGCGGGCTCTCAGACAGTTTCGTAGCACCTCATTTTCGTTGTGTGTGAGCTGCTTTCTGCCTAGGTTGAGCACACACAGAGTCTTTTTTTTTTTTTTACGTCACAACTTTTTTTTTCTGTAGTTGGAGGATGCTTCGCAGCCTCTGCCGTTGCACGCGTGCGGCGTCGCTGGGATTGTCAGGCGCGCCACTCCTCGCCCGCTTCTTGAGCACACAGCATCCCACCAAAGTGAGAGCACCGTGCTCCTCTGCGCTGATGTCGTCGTCCGCATCCCGTACGACAAATCGACTTGGCAGCGCCGTCCGTGAAGGTCGTCCGTCGTGCATGTCGCGTGCGCCGCTGCAAACCTCTGCACGGCACCTTTCCTACGTCACGAACGCGGCCAACTTCGAAACGGAGGTGATCCAGTCGCAGCAGGCCATCTGTCTTGTCTACTACATCAGCAACAGCAACTGCTCCGCCTACTTGCGCTCGGCTGAGAAGCTAGTAGACGCCATCAACGCGGAAACATCCGGCCTGGAAGTGACATTAACATCCTCCGCCGCCAACGCCTCCGCACCGTCAGCAGCTGCGGAGGCAGCGGGTGGGTCGACCATCGACACTGATCCCGCACAGACGTTCAGCGGCGCACGCAACGATGTGACATCGTCATCATCACCGTCATCCTTGTCTGCTGCTGCGGCTGCGACTGCCGAGGCTGGCGCGACACCCGTCAAGATGCAGTGGCTGAAGCTCTGCACCATCAACGCGGATGAGAACCGCAACCTGGCCTCTGCCTTCTCCGTCGAGCGGGCGAAGCTGCCCATCACGTACTTTGTCATGCAAGGCACCATCGTGGACAAGGTCGTGGGTCACATCGCGGAAGGCCGCCTGCAGAGTATCCTGATCAAGTTTCTCGAGCACTACCAGAAGGAGATGAACGTCGACCTGCTGGCGCGGCAGAACAAAAACAGCGGAAAGTCAGACTCCGCCAGCCCGCTGCCGTCGGCGGCGACGGCGGACCTCCTCAGCGGCACCTCGACCACGTTTCTGCAGGACAAGATGATGAACGCGTTAGTCGGTGCCGACATGATCCAGCTGCCCGAGGAGGCGGAGAAGTTGGATGGAGTGCGCAAGACACTCCAGGAAGCGAAGCGCAAGGCCCACACGGAGCTGCAGGAGCTGCACAAGCAGCTGGGAATGGACATCCGTCGCCTCAACGATGCGGAGATGCACGCCCACTACTTCAACTCCTCCCAGTTCCACGCCCTCGGCGTCATCTCGGCCCTGGAGGCGCTGTACCTCGCCCGGTCCTATGCCACACTCGGTGATGTGGCCCGCACCAACGTCGACTGGGCCCGTCGCTCTGTTTTGAAGGAGTTCGAGCCGATCCAAGGCGACCCGGCGCTGCGGCGTGTGATGGCGCTCGTGGACGTGAACCTCGTCCGCGGCGAGCTGCGGACGGCGGCGCTGTTGGCGGCCCAGGATGCGAACCGGCTGCGTGGCACGCTGGCCGCGCTGGACGCCGACAACGTGACGGAGGCGCAGCACCGCGCGGCGCTGATGGACATGGAGGCGTTCATTGCCGGGCAGAGTCAGTACTGCCTGGACGTGCTGCGCATCATGGACCAGCACATCGACAGCCGCACCCTGGACGGCAGCGAGTTCCCCTCCGCGGTGATGGATGAGTTGTTTGAGATGCTGAAGGCGAACATGAAGCTGAGCAGAACGCGACTGCCCGCCTCCGCGCAGAAAGAACAGAAGGAGCAGCAGCAGCAGGTCGACGGTGGACAAGGGGCAGGGGATCGGAGCGAGACGTGGATGGTTGATCTGCTGGAGGGCAAGGTGCTGGACACCACAGCGAAGCGTGTGTTTACGGCGCAGGCGCGCGTGCCGCAGCTTCGCACCCTCATCACGTCGCTGGTGCAGCTGTACCCAACAGACCCGAAGGCGCAGGCTGCCCGATCACGGCTGTCGTCGCTCATGTATTAAGGTGGCGTTTTTTTTTTTTGTTATTGAGAGGTGTTGTGTCAAAGCAAGCAACTCGCTGCCAAGACAGTTGATATTGTTATTTTGTGTCAGAACCGTTGATGTTGCTGAACTTTTTGTCATCTTGGTCAGTTTTCCTGTGTGTTTTTTGTTCACATAAAAAAAGGGGGTTGAATTGAAAAGAGCAAAGCAAATTGTGAGTGTGTGCGTTCTTTTTTTGTTGTTGTTGTTTGTTTATTTTAATTTTCTTTCCGCACCTCTTGTTGCAATTGGAAAGCTCGGACAAGCTATGCAGCTATCAATTTTTTTCTCAAAGCTGTCATTCGTGGAGTCCGGTCAATAATTTGACAAGCTGCTTATTTGTATGCGCTGGTTCTCTTCCTCTTCACCACTCCTCCTTCTCTTGCCTCCTGTAATCTCTTCTTTTTATTTTCTCCCGTTTCGCAACCTCTGAAGCGCTACTCTTCTTCTCCTTTTGCTTTTTGTTGCCTTTGTTTGAACATATATACAATTTTTGGAGCATCTTTCCATTTACTTCGTTGTTGTTGTGAATTGTTGCTGTTGTTCGACTATACATTCCTTCTTCAAAAGCATCTGCCGAACAACTGTTTTTTGTTTCGAATTGTCCTTCACAAATACACATTCATTTCTGCCTTTTTCTTTCTTTTCTTTTCATTGACACGCTAACTGATCTTTAACTAAGCACGCACCTGTCTTATTATATCTATCTTCATAAGCAATCCGTAAGTAAAGTGCACTACTAACTGCTTCACATTAAATTCACACCAAAAATAACTAAAACTGTATCACTTTGACGATCTAACTCGTTTTACAAGGCCACTCTTAGGTTTTTTTTGTTTTACTGTCCTCGTTTTAATTTAGAGACAAAAACGCGTTTACATTTTTTTTTCATTAACCTGTTTGTTTTCGAGCTCTCTGCTCTTCTAGTTCACTAGCCCCTCTAATTCCGGTTGTGTGGCATATTAGCAAAGGCTTTTTTTCTTTTTCGTGCACATCACAAAGTTGTTTCTCAGAATTTTCTTCTCTTTTTGTCTTAGTTTGCTCCCCTTTTTTATTCCAGTTTTTTACTGTGCACTTGCAGTGCGGTTTCCACCCCCAACTCGTGTCTTTCCCCTCCCATTTCTCTCCACAACAACAACAGCATGTACTCCCCGCAGTCCGCCGAAAAGATTAGCGAGGCAGTCACAGACGGGCCCGCAGAGCCGCCCACAGAGGCCACCCACGCCACGCGAAGCACCAGCCGCATTCCCAGTCAGCCCACCGCCCACCACAACCCGACACGCTTCGAGGTGGCGGACATGCGCTTCAACGAGACCGCGCCGCCCGTCATCTCGCCAACATCGTCGTCGCCACGCGCACCGGCGGCCTCCGCGATGGCGTCCCCGACCACCTCCGGCAACCCTGCCACGGGTGTCGGCAGCCCTGTCTCCTCCCAGGGCACATCTGGTGCCCTGTCGCGCAACGACCACATCCTGAATCGCGGCCGTCAGATCCCGTACTCGACGCTCAACGACGTCTCCGATCAGCGCCAATACGCGATGGCGCAGCCGGTGGACGACCACCGTTACCATCACCAGTCGTCACAGCAGCCACAGCGGCGGCAGCATAGTCAGCTGCGTGGGGAGGACTACGGGTCAGCCAAAGAGAAGGGGCGGCCTCGCAGCGGCAAACAACAATTGGCATCCTCGCAGAACACGCGAAGGCGCTCGCCGCGGCATAAAAAGTCGAGCAGCGCACCACGCGACCCCTACACCGGTCAGTCACAGCATCGAAAGCGGCTGCACCGGCCCCTCGCAGCGGCGCCCAAGTTTGGCCACCCGTTCGCGTCCAACCCGGACCTGTCGAGGCTGGAGGGGTCGAGCGCTGGTCAGGCGATGCCCTACGTGGACTGGGGGGACCACGCCTTGAAGTCGTCCACGCCTACAAAAGAGGCCGCCGTGGCCCCCGCCGCCGGGGCCGCGTTTTCTTTCCCCTCTCCTCCTCCGGCAGCAGCAGCAGCAGCAGCGTATGGCCCTACCAACAATGTCAGCAGCAGTAAGCATCTTCACAACAGCTTTAGTTTGTCCGCCGGCTTAGGGGCTGGGGCGGGTGCGCCAGGCGACCCACGCGTCAGCTCAGGCTACCCACCCCGACCCTCCTCAGAGCGGAATGATGCGGAGATCATCGTAGGGACAAGCCCGGCTGTCCCACCAAGCGCGGCGGGCGACTACCGGCAGCTGGACACAGGTGTGGCGCCGTCTCCGACAAAAGGCTCGTCGGGGCTGCAAAAGACGACCGTCATCCCCGTCACGAGCGGCATCCTCGACGATGAAGGGGCTCTTTTCCCGCTGCAGGCCTCCAACCGGCACGTCCACTACAACGGCCGCGGTGGTGCCCCTCGCGGCGACATGAGCCTCTCCTCCAGCCTCCACCCGCAGGGCAGCGGGCGGGGTGGAAATGGGGAGAGGGAGGATCATCACGCCGTCCACCACCGCGGACACCACCGCAACACCACCGCGAGCAACGAGGACGGCAACAACAACTACAACAACAACAATGGGATGTACAGCTCCGACGAGGCGTCTGTCGACAGCGCCGGAACGCAGATCACGCGCGACAGCTTCGGCTACCCGATTTATCACCCCATCTTCCGCCACGGCGCGTTTGGCGAGTTTGAGACGATGGAGAAGGGCAACGGCGGCCATCCTGGCGGGGCACCACGCGCGTCCATCGCAGGAGGGCCTGCAGCAGCGGGTGCTGGTGGAGGTGCTGGCGGTTCACCGGGCGCTCCGGGCAGCACGCTGCAGGTGCCGACCACCACCGACGTTCCCTGGGATCTGCGCAACATCGCCGAGAAAGAAGTGAGCAAGACGTTTGCCTTCCTCAGCACCCGCTACTTTTGGTTCCTCGTGGAGTACGCGCTGCGCGTCACGTGCATTGCGATGATGATCCCCGCCATTATCATCAACCTGGACCTCAAGTACACGCCGTTCGTCTCCACCACCTTTGCGCTGACGAGTGTGGTGATCGCCGTGGGCACCAACTTCGGGCAGTCGTGTGTGTTTTTCGTGCAGTACGTCAAAGGCGGGTGCATCTGGCTGCCGCTCGCCACCATCTGCTCCGCCTTGAAGCTCAACCGCTACCTCGGGGCGTGGTTTGTCGTCTACGTGGTGCTGCTTTTCCTGATGGCCATGTTCACCGAACAGACAACGCGGCGCATGTGCCTGCTGCTGTACAACATTTCAATGGTGAGCCTGCTCTCCGGGGATGAATCGCTGGTCTTTCCAACGCGCGTGCTGGCCGACTGGGCCCTCGGCGCCGCCTTTGCGCTTGTGGCGACGCTGATCCCGTACCCGATGCTGGCCACACGCTTCTCGGCGCACATTACGAAGATCATGTTCAACAACACGGCGACCTGCTTCACGGGCATCCTGTCGTGCTTCTGGGCCCCGAGCAACACGGAGCGCAGCATGTCCATGGTGCGCATCCGCTCCCTCGTCCGCACGCTGGACCACCTCATCGAGAAGTTCGACGCCTACGACGCCTACACCTTTTACGAGGTCCTCATCTACGAAACCTCCGAGCGGCGCGAGGTGCGCAAGGAGAAGGTGAAGCTGCTGCTGAAGCTGAAGATGAACCTGCGCGCGATGGAGCGGGTGATTAACATGGTGCAGGAGCGGCCGCAGATGATTGACCTGAGCGAGCGGTGTCTGCTGCTGCGCGACCACCTGTCGGTGCCGATGGACGATATCTCGCGCTCGATGGAGGCGCTGCTGTGGAAGCTGAGCGAGGCGAAAAAGTACGAGCAGCTCCGCACGCTGAGCGGCTACTTCGAGGCCACCGGGCGCTCCATCAAGCGGCTGCAGACGGAGTTCGACGTGGGCCGGCGCGTGCTCTTCTACGAGCATCAGGAGGCGACGGCGCTGCGGGAAGGGCGGATGGAGGAGTTCGTGCCGCTCATGACCTTCTTCGTCTTCTCCATCGTGAACTTCTGGACAACCCTGGAGGAGTTCGAAACCTTCATCGACCGCCACAAGCCGATGAACGACTGGAAGGAGACGTTCAAGATGGTCTTCAACGCCCTCATCGGACCCTTTCGCGACAACGCTGAGCTGGTGCGTCTGCTGTGTGTGCGCCGCGCGGAGCCGGAGGTGCGCGTGGTCATCGAGGCCGCCAAGGTGAGCGTGGCGATGCTCATCTCCGTCATCTTCTTCTACTACGTCGACAACCAGAGCCTGCTGCTAACGGGCCCGAGTATCATTGCCTTTGTGTCTGGCACGAACCCTGTGGAGGCCGTGCAGGCCGGTGCGGCGCGAATGAGCGGGACACTGATTGGTGCGGTGCTCGGCTTCTTTGCGGCGTCGCTGTGCCACACCGCCGTCGACCGCGTTGCCGCGCTGTGTGTGATCACGTTTGTCATGACCTTCTTCCGCCCCGGGCAGAAGTTTGGTGTGATTTGCATGTACTGCAACTTCGTCGCGGTCAGCAGCCTGGCGCCGACGGAGCAAACGGCCGACCTGACGATCAGCCGCATTCAGCAGAACACGTTTGCCATCTTCATTTACTGCTTCATCAGCGTCGCCATCTTCCCCGTGAGCCCGAATCACGTCCTCTTCAAGAAACGCATGCTGGTGATGCAGAACCTGAACACGACGCTGCAGAAGCTGTCGTCGCTCTTCAACGAGGCGGCGCGCAGCTACACCGAGACGCGCGGCGAAATTCTGCGCGGCGCCAAGACGGAGGACGACGTGGTGAACATCAGCCGCCCGGGCACTGTCGATGGAGACTGGACGGCTCGCACTATGGGTGATCCGGGCATGCAGATGCCACCCGCGCACCACAACTCCAACTCCAACAACAACAATAGCAGCGTCCTGATTAAGCTGAAAGGTATGAACGACGACGAGGCGGAGGTGCGGTCGACGCTGAGCAACGCGAACATGCTCATGCCCGGCGCCTTCACAATGGCGCCGCAGGACACGATGGTGGAGAGGATCTTCACCGACATCTTCACCATGATGGACACGATGAAGGCGACCTCCTCCGTCATGCCGCTGGCGGCGGATGAGTTCCAGATTATCCCGCACGAGTACCCGCTGCGGGCCTCCGGTGACGTCCACGCCGCCCTGTACCGTCTCTGCGCGCTGGTCTACACGATGACGTGTGCGTGGAAGACGATGCGGGAGAAGGGCTACTTCACAACGGACATGCTGCACATTCTGCACAACCTGGCCCCCATCGCGAACGACATTGCCCGCTGCATTGACCGCTTCACGCATGTGATGGAGTTCTACATCCGTTTCCCTTCCTCGGGCTTATCGTCGGAGCTGACGAAGGGCGCGATGCAGTTCCGCGCGCTCTGCGTCGAACTGAGTGCGCGGAAGGAGCGGGACTTGATCGCGGTGATTCGCAAAACCATTCTCATGAAGCGCATCCGCGATGACGACTCAACGGAGTCGGACGAAGGGCGACACACGAGTAACAACAACAGCGGCTACGGTGGCGGGGGAGGAAACGGAGGTCAAGGAGGAAGGGATGACGATGCGGACAACTTCGGTGGTGGTGACAGCAGCAACAACAACAATAACGCCAGTACGGACAACGGAAACAGCGGCGACTACGGCGATCCCAACAACAACACCCGGCGACGGTCACACATCACAGAAAGGGAGTCGCGATCTAGCCGCAAGCACCGCGGGCGGCGTCGCTCGGCCAACGAACACCGCCAACGCAACAGCAGCAGCGGCAGTCGCCGACGCCGCGGCGGCAACAAAAACCGCCGGGCGAGCCCGCATCACGGTCAGCAGCAGCAGCAGCATCGACAAAACTCGCAGAGTCCGTACACCTCCCGCAACGACGTTGCAGCGATGAATGAGCGTGGTTATGGCAGGGATGGCGACCACTTCAACAGCTCCGCCGGCGCCGTCTCGCAGGTGCGCTCTGCCGCGCCTTTCTTCAACTCGCCTGCGCAGCCCCTTTCCGGAAGTGTCAACCCGCCACGCCAAGGCGACCCCGCTGGTGCCGCGAGCGGCGGTGCGGACGTCATCTCGTCCGACTCGACCTTCAAGGACAGCGTCATGCCGCGCGTTGACAGCCGTGACGAGGACCGCAGCCGCATCCCCATCCCGATCCCCGGCGACTCTTCGTGGCTGCCGGTGCCGCGTGATGAGCTGCCGCCGCCGCCGTCGCAGCCCGGGCGGGACGAGGACGAGAGCGTCGCCAACACGTCGCCGCGGTCACGCATGGACGGCATGGGCACCGTGACGAACGCCACGCGCGTCTTCGACCCGAGCGTGTTTCCGCCGCCGCCGCCGGAGGGGGACGAGGAGATCAACGACGACCCGGCAGCCGCGATGATGCGCCGCAAACGGCTGGAGGCGCAGCTGCCACCGTCGATGAAAAACGACGAGTACGACGACGCCCCACCGCGGCGCCCACGCAGTGCCCCGCCGACCGGAGGTATCGCTGGCGACGCGCCGCCGGTGGACGACCGGTCCGGCTCGCACGGCCGCTCCCCGCAGTCCCCGTCTCTGCAGGCGATGACAAACGGCACGTCGGAGAGCTCGCGCCGGCGGCCGCACTCGGACTTGGCGCAGGTGCGTTCCCACCGCAGCCATCGCCGCTCGCAGCTCCGCAACCCGCAGCGGCTTGTGGCGCACGAGGAGAGCCCGGCGGTGAAGAAGTCCTCCGCGCTGCTGCGGGCGGACCGCCTGCGCGATCACCTGCGCGGCATCCAGCGCCAGGCCTCGACGGGGGCGATGGCGCGACAGCACAGCAGCTGCGAGATGCGCGCGTTTGGGGCGAGCTACACGAACATTGCCGCCATCGACAAGTCTGCGGTGATGACGTCGCACAACCCCGCGCACCACCGGTCAGAGTATCAGCGTCACCACTCCCACCACATCTCGCCGCACCCGCGCGGGCACGGTCACAGCCACAGCAGCCTCTACTACGATGAAGAGGAACCGCAGAGCGTGGACGGCGACCCGCTGCACCACGGCGGCAGTGGTGGCGGCGGTGGTGGGTCCGGCGGGCGTCGGCATTATGGCTCTCCACACGGCAGCAATCCCAACCTGGAGAGCAGCCTTCCTTACGGTAGCCGCGAGGGCGATCTTGCCTTGCTCGGGTCCCCGACCATGCCGACATCACCCCAGCAGCAGCAGCAGCCGCAGCACGTCAGCACGCACGAGCCGGCCTCCGTCACGTCAAATGATCGCATGACCGCGGACGGCGTTTTTCAGCAGTCGCACATGCCGCGACGACCAGAACCCGCGGGCATGAATCACAAGTCGCAAGATCGCATCACGCTGCATCAGACCAGCTCCGACAGCGAAGACGAGGGCATCGGCAACCACGCAGAGGGGGCTGGTCGTCATCGTCGTGGTGGCGCTGGCGGGCGCGACCGTCGCAGCGAGAACAGCGACTCCGTCAGCGCGTCTTCGGACTCGTATGATTCGTCCTCGTCCTACTACTACGGCAGCGGTCGCAGTGAGTGGGGCAGTGGCAGCAGCCGGGACGACGACAGCAGCTACGACGAGGACGACGATGGCGCGAGTTCGTCACTGGTGCGCTTCAACGACAGCTTTACCACGCCCATCACCGTGCAGGATGCGGAGGGGCTGCATGCGTTTACGCTGTCGCTGGAGATGTTCGGTAAGGAGCTGCGCCGCGTCTTGTACGGCTTCGAGGAAATGCTCCAGAGTTTGTAGCGGAGTCTCTCCTTTTTTTTTGTGGTGGCGGTGCAGCTCGCTGCAGAAGAATAAAAATAAATTTAGTTGATTGTTTTCAAAGTTGTAAAGAATGACAGAGTTTAACAAAAAACAAGCAAGTAGACGCGAGACACATGCCCTGCTATTGCAGGAGGCTTCCAGTCCTCAATGTGCATCACAATGCACAATTTTTTTTTCCTTCTTTGCTGTGCATCTCGCGTCTTGCTTTGCTTCGAGTCCATGCCATTTCTTTCTCTTCCTTGATCCTCTTTTTCTCTCTCTTTTAGGTTCGCTCCTCTCGTTTATTTGCCTCGCTGATTTTTTTTGTTATCTTACTCTGCTAAGATTGTCTGTCACGTTAAAATCTGTGTAAGTACGCTTTTTCCGTTTTGTGTGTATAATACTAGCTTTTAGAAAACCACCACACTTCATTCTACGAACTTGTGTCTCTGCACAAGGCTCTCTGCTCTGGAAGCAACTGGGCAACGGCCAATCTGTAAAAATAGTTTTTGCTCTTTTTTAAATTAGAGATCTCGATTGCAAACAGTAGAGTACCGATGATGTTCTCGTGTTGTACTCCTTCTTTTATCGTGTGTGACAGATATTGCTCGCGTTTGGAACGAAACATCGTTATTTTATCCAACGTCTCAAGGCATTTCACCACTGCGAAGCTGATTTTTCACCGCACTCTTTAAAGCTCAGTTGTCCTCTTTTTTAAACCCTCCCTTCTCACCTTCAACATTTATTCACTCGTCAACGTGCATTCATTAATGCGGCAACTTTTTTTCTAGCTACCGACTACAATAGTCGTTACAAAAGAAACATCTCGTATTATTTCGGAAACAATTTATAAACCCCCAAATATATTTTTATGCCTCCGTTCAGTGGCAAGAAAAAGAAGGAGCAGCTGCAGGCAAAGCGGCAGCGCAAACGCGATGAGGAAGTGCGGCAGAACGCCATCGAGAGGGAGCGGGAGAAACTCCGCGAGGAACTCGTGAACAGAGGCGAGGATGTCAACGACGACGTGCTCGATGCGTACATGCGCGAGCGCAACCCTGACGCGCACGACCCAGCCCGCGGCCGTCGCGCACACCGCCGTGAGCGGGCCCAAAACGAAAAGTCGGGGAAGCCACACGAAAGGGAAGACGACGGGAGCGGCAGTGATGATGGTAGTGACGCGGCTCCCTCTGACGCGCGTGCGGGGGCGCTGATGATGTACAGCGCTGACCGCCACCACGGCGTGCGCAGCGTCTTTGCGAAGGAGTCGGCGGCCGTGCTGGCAGCACGCAAGCAGCTCAGCTATCAGCCCATCCCGTACCGCACCACCATGCCCGCCAACGGCATTCCTTTTGGGGAGTGGTTCACCTTTCCGGTGTCCGCCGCGGCGACGAACACGTCGTTTGCGCGCACGTTGGAGGCGGCGGCGGAGGACGGGAAGTTGTCGAGTGCGGAGAAGGCCGCGATGGTGGCGGCGGAGCAGGAGCGGCGCATGGAGCGCCCTCTCGTGGCGACCACGGCGGAGGCGCTGGGCGGCGGCAGCGGCAGCGTTGTCTTTCCGTTTGCGGTGGAGCTGCCGACGCGTGGGTGGCACATGCAAACAGCGCAGCCGCCGATTAGCGCCGACGGCCTCGCGGCGGAGGTGGTGGTGGAGTCAAACACCATCACCGCGCCTTCTGGTGAGATGTCGGTCTGCGAAGGAACGGTGATGAGTGCTGTTGAGAAAAAGGAGAAAGGCGACGCAATAGAAGTGGAAGAAAAGAAAGAACGTGAGCAGGCGAACCCGCGAAAGGAAGCGAGCAGCCCGTCAGCGAGCGGCAATGACGACGGTCGCAGCAGCAACAGTGCCGCGGACGAAGACGAATTTGCTGACTCAACTGGAAACGGCAGCGACGCGGAATGCAAGAGAAGCAACAAAACCAGCACATCCGACGCGCAACGCGCTGAAGCCCTCTTTATTCGCGGCATCGAGCACAAGCGCTTCGACGCGTACGTGCGCTGCCTCGATGCCTACCCGCTGCCGGAGGCCATTGCCGGTCTCGACATCAGCTCCTACGAGCGCAACGTGGAGGTGTGGCAGCAGCTGTGGCGCACCGTGGAGATGAGCGACGTGCTGGTTGTCGTGGCAGACGCGCGCTATCCGATTTTGCACACTCATCTCGGACTTCTGGCATACATCACGAAAGTGCACAAGAAGCCGTGCGTGTTGGTGCTCAACAAAGAGGACCTCGTCCCTGCGTCCACGCTGAAATGCTGGCAGCAGTTTCTCTTCCGGTATTTGTCTGACTTGGGTTTTTCAGTGGAACCGCTAGAAGGACCCGAGACAGCGGAGGCGCACGACGCAATCAACACGAAGGATGGGACGATTGTGCTGCGTAGCTTCACCGCCAATCCGCGGCCCGAAACAGCGGGCCAGCAGGACGGCGACGTCGATGTAACCCGTCGGCAAAAACAGCGCAAAGGCGCCAATGCGAAGATGTACGAGAAACTGCGCTCCGGCAAGCTGAACGCGACGAAACATCTTGCACCGCAGCAGAGCGGCAACAACGGCAGCCGTGGCGGTACTAATGGTGGTAAAAATGGCGAGGACACCTCCTCGAGTGACTCGGATGAGGAGGGCGGGGACGTCAACGACCTCCGCTACAGCGCCACTGAAAACTTTGTGGGTCGGCAGGCCGCTGAGCACGCCCTGCAGCACGACCGCCGTGCCTACAAGGAGCTGGAGGTGGTGGCGCAGAAGATCACGGAGCTGCTGGCGGTGTGTCGCCGCCTCGGCACCGCGTCTCGCACGGCACGCGGAAATGGGAGCACGCTTGACCAGACATCAACCATCTCCACTGTGGCGGGTGTTGATGCCGCTACTGCGGCTGCTTCTTCGACCGCGTCAACGGGCGGTGCGTACACGACCTCTGCGCTACCCTGTGCGGCGCCACGGCCAGCCAAGAAGAACACCAAAGAGCAGCGGAAAAAGAAGAAGAGCGGCGGCCGCAGCAACAAAGACAAGGCGAGTGCGTCATTGCTCAATGGGGACTCAGACGCGGAGGCGGACGCGGCAGATGCGGTGGAAGACCGTGCCCCGGACAGCCCGAGCTACGTCCACATCGGCTTCATCGGACACCCGAACGTCGGCAAGTCGTCCCTGCTGAACTGCATCCGTGGCACGAAAGTGGTGTCCGTCAGCGCCACGCCCGGGCACACGAAACACATCCAAACCATCCCCGTCCCAGAGGAGCATCTGACGCTCGTCGACAGCCCAGGGTTGGCGCTGCCTGTGTTTGGGGTGCCACGTCCGCTGCAGGCGGTGCTCGGCACGCACCAGATTGCGCAGACGCGCGATCCGCAGAGTGGGGTGAGCTTCTTGGCTGCCTACCTGCCCATTGAGAAGCTCTACGGCCTGCAGCGGCCCGACTACGCCTTGGCCGAGGACGAGTGGAGCTCCTACGAGTTGTGCGAAGCGTACGCGAAGAAGCGGGGCTACTTTGTGAAGCATGGCAAGGGCGCGCTCGACATCCACCGCGCTGCGATTGCCATTTTGCAGGAGGCGTACGAGGGTCGGCTGGCGCTGTTCTATGCGCCACCAGAGCTGAACCTGTTGCAGTCCGCGTGGTATCGCGAACGCATCCGACCTCACTTGCTGCTTACTGTCTTTGGATCTTCTCTGCCGTCGTGAGCACAAGCTTTGTATTTATTATTTCCTTCCTTTTTTTTACGCTTTTTATTCAATTGCTTTCTGTTTGTCAATACACACCAAAAAAAAAAAAAATTAAAGTACACGATTTGATAAAGCACATAAAGGAGAAAGCAGCTCGCGTTTTTTTTTTTTTAACCTTAGAGATCTTCTTATTTCAACTACATGTTGTTGGTTCTTCCACTCTTTATCTTCATTCCCCCTCACACTGCCTCATCTCTTTTATACCACCATTATTTGCCCGACTATCGACCAGGAATCATAAACCGAGAAGCGTAATTTCTGTGCTGTGTAGATCACTCTATACTGGACACTTCCATACAGCCACTCCACAAACACACACATTCCCACACATCATGTCGACCATTCTGGAGCAGTACACCTTCAAGGATGACTACGTCAGCCCTCGTGGCATTCCCAAGGTGGCCTTCGTCGAGAACGTGGCCGAGTTGGTCAAGTCGAGTGGCGACTCTGCCGAGACGCTGCTGAAGCGCTTCAGCGAGCAGTACAGCAAGTACAAGCTGGCGGAGCACCGCCTCATTCGCACCATCGCCAACCTCGAGGCGAAGATCCCTGACATCAAGAAGACGCTCCAGACGCTCGACTATTTGAAGAAGTCGCTCATCGAGGAGGAGGGCGGGGAGGGCTTCACCACCAACTACGGCCTGACGGAGAGCGTCTTCTGCCAGGCGAAGGTGCCGCCGCAGAAGACGGTGCACGTCTGGCTTGGCGCCAACGTCATGGTCGAGTACACCTTCGACGAGGCGACGCAGCTGCTGGAGAAGAACCTGAAGAGCGCGACGGAGAACCTGGCGACGACGCAGGAGGATCTCTCGTGGCTGCAGGAGCAGCAGACGATTCTCGAGGTGAACACGTCGCGGCTGTACAACTACGACGTGGTGGAGCGCCGCAAGAAGACGGATGAGGAGGGCAAGCGCTAATGAAAAGCAGCAAAAGATTCTTCTTCTTTTCTTCTCTTTGCCACTTTTAGATGAGTTTGCTTTGCACACTCACTTGTGTACTTCGTTGCTTTCTTTGTGTGTTGTTTTTCTAGAACGAGCTTCATTGTGTTGGCGTGTAAATTGTGGAGGTGTGATGTTGTAAATTGGAATCTTTCTGCGCGTGCGTGCGCGGTTTTAGGTGTTCTTGTTTATTTTCTCCTTGACATAAGTCTAAGTAAAGGGATGTCTCTTTTGAGGTACTTTCCTCTCATGAAAAAAAAAAAGAATAGCGGCTGAAAGCAATCGTATGAAAACTCATTTCGGTGCAGTTCTGGTTTTGTTTTGACTTTTTATGTGCAAGAGCCTAATTGAGTTGCGCACGCACTGGATGTGCTCTGTAGCTTTTGAGTGTCCGACACATCATTCAAATCGGCAATCACTTGCATTTGTTCAAAAGTTCATGCAAGTGTATATTCTACAGCTTTTTTAACGTCTGCTGCGTCCGTTGGTATGACCTGCTAAATTTGCGTTTCTTCCCCTTTTCGCAAATGGGAAAGTCGCGTTGGCGCTCACGCGGTACATCCAACTACAATCAATCTCCCTTCCTGTTTCTCCCTCTTTCAGTGCACTAGTTCCCCTTGTTTTTCACATTATTTGTAGTGTTGCAGCGGCGGCAATCTTAGGTACTCCGTTAGCCTACCATGCACCGGAACGCACCAAAGCTGCTGCGAAGGACACAATCCTTCCGCAGCACATCGGTGTTTTCTTGTCGCTGTCACGGCCACCTCCACGCCGTCATCGCAACGCTTCCTTCCACCGGCGCACACATAACCTCTCAACGACGGCATACCAGCAGCACGCCTATACGCCACTTTCCGTCTTCTTCTTCTTTCCCAGCACCTCAGGCTCCCGTCGCTGAGGCTGGCGACGAATTCCGTCACAGCTCCTCCATCGAGTTTGAAGCACTCCATGGACAGACAGAAAATGCGCAGCAAGCAGCGTCCAACAACAACGACAGCACTTTCGACCCTCGCAACACCACAGACGACTTTCCACGTTACGCCAATGATACCAATGTTGTCGAGGAAGTGATTCAGCAGCTGCGGCGGCTTGCCTCGCACAAGCCTCATCCTGCGACCGCAACGGCCGAAAACGCCAATGGTGAGGTCGACGACGATGTGCAGGTTTCTGCGGACGCCTTGGCTGACGTGCTGAGCTCTCCCGCTGACATGGACAATCATGATGCCCCACTCTCTTCCTCGCTTCTCGCAGCCGATGCAGACCGCACACAAGCAGAAGCGCAGATGCCGGCGTGGCAGGCGGCTCTTCAACTTGCCGAGAAAGCTGCCGGGAACGTGGAAGTGGCAGAGTGGTTGCTCTTTGTGTGCCTTCGAAGTCGCGAGGCGCCACTGGAGGTGTGCGATGGCGTCTACCAGGCGTGGAGGCAGGCGATTCTTGCCTTAAATATGGCTGAGGAGGCACAAGGCGCACCGTCAGCCGCAATGAATGCCGATTTGAAGCAAGTCGACTCTTTTCGTCCTGTCGGCTCTTCACCCTTCCATCCGAAAGGCGTGCATCACCACTACGCCACGTGGCTGCTGAAAGAGTTGTATGCCACGCACAGCACCATGCGACAAATGCGCAGCCACGGCGATGGACAGAAGCACTCGTCGGCCGACGTGGAAACCACGGCAGCCGAGTACGAAGAGGTGGAGGCTCTCCATTACACTTGCCTTCTCCTCGATCGCGTGTTTGGCGTCCTCCTCTTAGAACTTTCACTGGACGAATCCTCTTTGTCGTCAGCAGCAGCAGCATCAGCAGCAGCATCAGCATCGTCAGTGACACTCTCCAAAAGCCAAGGGAAAGAAGTGTCTCGTGATGCTCCTCGCAAAATCGCTTCTCCTCTTCTGCGGCCGACAACAGCGTTGCTGCTGCTGGAAGCCTCCCGACACCTTGCGCAGTTGATGGGTCAACCCGAGTGCCTCTCCGCCTTCCCTCTCCTTGCCTTCCTGAGCTCTCAAGCTGACAACTCAAATGACAACATAAGCGCCGAGGCTGGCGTTTTCTCTGTTCCGGTGAAGACAACAGTACTGGCTGATGTGGCGAGGGAAGCGTTGCAGCAGGTGTTGCGCACTTCGTCTCCCAACCCACACACGGGCAGCAAAGGCGGCAGTAGTGGGAGAAGTTTACAGCATTCCTCCTACGAGCTGCAAAGTGACGCGGTGGTGCTCTACCTGGGCTTTCTCATGGCTTCTCCCGCAACAACACCATCGTTACTGTTGAGGTCAGCGGAGGTGGAATGCTTTGTGCGGATGGGCTCCGTCACTGCACAGCGCTTAGCAGCAGAGACGCCGGATGATCGTAAACGTACGGAGCAGAACGTTATGAATGTTGCGGCTGCGTCATTGCAACGTGATGTTTTCACGGCGACAGTGGCCTCCGCCGTGCGGTCACTGCTGATCTCGTCGCGCGCCTCTGCAAAGCAAGGCAAAGGGGAGACAGACACACACTCAACCCATGCCTCTGATTCTGCCGAAGAGACTAGCACCTCCCATAATACGTGGACAGCACTGATGAACCTTTTCGCGCAAAACGCACCGGAAAGCCTCAATAAACTTTTTGAAGTGCAGGGCGGTGCCGGCGCGGGGTACAGCGCAGAGGGAAGCAGCGCTGCGCAGCGGCCGAACCCGACATCGTGGAGTGCGTGGGTGTTGCGTGTTCTTGTCAACGATCTCGAGCGCATCCAACGGCAGCAGCACCAACAGCAAGACACGAAGGATGCGTCGGTACTCGTTAATGTCTCGTCCGCAACCTCATCGACAGCAGCAGCAGCCGCAGCAGCACTCAATGAGGAGTGGCAGCGAGAGACGGAATGGACGCTGCGTGTCGCCGCTCGCCTCATCATGGATCTTCGCCAGCGCACGTTAGCAGTCGCGGAACGAAAGCACACGTCGAAGCGCGCCGCCGTCGTTGCCGCTCGCCGCGCACTTCAGCAGACGTGGCGAGTCGTCTTTCTCGCTGCGCTGCGCGGCTGTTTCTACTTCCCCACCTCCGCGCCAGAGCCGCACACACTTTCTGCCTCCTCCTCCTCCTCCTCCTACGCGCCGCAGCCGCACAGGCAACCGATCCGTCTAAGCTTTCCGCTGGCGACGCCGCGTATTTTGCAGCAGCTGTGCTACCCGCACTACGACAAGACGCAGTGGCGTGGCTTTTCTGTGAACCTGTACCTGCAGCTGCTTGATCAGTGGGGGCAGGGGGATCAGGTCTGTCAAGTCTTCGCTGCCGTGACGCGGCGGGAGCTGGCGTATCAGAACGCCGTGCAGGCCGCCGTAGCGGCGGAGCGCGCTGCCGAGCTGGACGGCGACACTCCGGAAGCAGAAGAAAACACAGCCGAGTCTGAAGTTTCAAACAACGCACACAATGCGCGTGAAGGCTCAGCACCGCCGGAGAGCGTGGTGTTTCGGCGTTACCGACCAACTCTGACCCTCACGTCGTGTCTCATCACGCTGAAGCACTGCGGATGCCCTCCGCGGGTGCTGGCACAGCTGAACTCCTCTCCTTATGGTGTTATGCAACGGAACAAAGCTTCGCACGGTGGACTAGCTGGTAGGAACAGCAGCAACGGCGATGATCTCGATGACGAGGCGCCATCCCTGTCAGCCCGGCAGCGGCGCAACAGAGCGGCCAACGCGCGTCTCGCAGGGGAGGTGCTGCAGTACATGCTGTGTCGGCTGCACGTAGTGGAACGCACAACTCTCTCCACAAACAGCGCGACGGGGTTGAGCAGCGATGAAGGCAACGACCAGCCAGCGCTGGATGAATCTGCAGAAGATGAAGAGAACGAGGACGAAGTTGCGGAGGAGGGAGAGGGCGGAAGGGACACGGCAGGGAGTGCTGGGTTGACGGAAGGTTACACGGTGCAGCACTGGGTGCGGTGGATGGGTGACTGCTGCGTGCCGGCAGTGGAGAAAATGTTCTACGACGCAGGCATGGAAGAGGAGTGGGCGGCGTTGGGTTACTGATTACATAGGTTGCGAATAAAGAGTCAATGTTTTTTGTTTTTCTGGCAATTGTTCCTATAGTCTTTTTGTTAGTTTTGCTCGATAGTTGTAATTTACTTCTTCACACACATATCATTTCATAATGTAATTGAATAAGATAATAAAATGAAATACAACAACAATTGTCTTTAAAGCGCTACCTTTATATTCAGTTGCTGCAAGTATCGAACTTTCCAGAGAGCGTGAAAAAAAAAATTCAATTATGAGAAGTGGCAAAATAAGTGAAAGCCGCTTTAAAAGCGTTAAAACCTGAAATGCTCTAATTTTCCTCTCTTTCCACTGTTCACTCTCAGCATACACGAAACACTTTGCAGAAGTCTCAGACATCACAAAAAGAATCTCGTTGACAAATCAAATTCAGAAAAAGCAAATCATGTCCACCACTGCTTCTGCAGCGCCGTCTGACACGTGGCGGTGCAATGTGTGTAAAAAGGTGAAGGATCTCAAAGGTCCGCACTTGACGGGAAAGAACACCGTTCGCTCCGACTGCTGGCCGTGCGCCAAGAAGCAAACCTTCACACGCGAGTCAACGGGTAGCAACGCGGCAGTGTCTCCCCAACAGCAGCAGCAGCAAAAATCCACCGACATTTTCCGCGATGTCTTTGCAAAACCAAACGCGGCAGCTTCTGCACCGCCAAACCCCTTTGCCTCCGTCTTCTCGAAGCCGGAGGAGGCAAAAGCGGCAAACGCTACAGGGCAAACAACATCAACAACAACAACAGCTGCAACAAAATCACCGTCGCCACCACCGCCAACAGCAGCTGGGGCGGCCGCATCCGCAGCGGAGTGGTCGCCCAAGGACAGCGATGTCTGGCGCTGCACGGTTTGCAAGAAGGTCAAGGACCTGAAAGGGCCGCACCTAAACGGCAAGTTGAGTGTGCGGTCCGACTGCTGGCCCTGCGCCATGAAACGCGTCTTCGCGCGCGAGAGGGCGGACGGCGCGCGTGTCGAGGTGACTGCGTCAAAGTCCGCCATGTCAACGACCGGCGCCATGCCCGCCTCTCTCTCCGCCATCCCGTCCACTGAGGCGCAGGCGGCGGCTTTTCAAAACATCTTTGCGGCTGCCAAGGCCGCGGCAGCGAAGGTGACCACTGCGACCACGACCACCGCGACAAGTACAGGTGCTGCGGCGACCACCAGCCCTCCCGCATTTTCAAGTTCCATGACGGCACGCGAAGGCAGCACCGGGGCCACCGCAGGCGGCGGGTCTACGACGGCTGCCCCAGCACCGTTTGGGATGCCGCGCACGCAGTCGAACCCGTTCTTGACACCCGCCGTGTCCGCCGCGTCCATCAAAAAGTTCCAGACGAGCTACGCAAGTGTCATGAGCAGCAGCAGCACCAGCACGAAGCACGAGGACCCAGCGGTGGGAGCTGCTGCAGGAAGTGCCGTGGATGCTGGCAAGATGGCCACACCCTCTACCTCCACCTCGACGACAACGACCAACACCGCTGGTGCCTTCACGCCGTCCACAACCTCGCCGTACGTGATGGAGTCTGCGACAGGGACGTCGCCGCCCTTCACGTTCCGTCCAAATGCCAACTACACGCCAGCTGCAGGCAGTGCGTGGTCGACATCAGCGTTACTGCCGGGCAGCACCGCCTCCCTGTCTGCCCCAGCGGGACGCACCATGTCGCCCTTCTCTGCACCTCCTGTGATGTCCGGTACCGCCTCGACAGCCGCGATGAGCGGAGGCAGGTCCGACATGAACGCATTGAACACGTCCGCCACACCGGCAGCCGGGGGTGCCGGAAAGGCCTTTGGTGCCGGCCTCAGTCGACCGTCACCGTCCACCTCCGCCCTGGCTACTCCGGAAGCGGCAGCGACCGCCACCGCGGCCTCCTCGGCTTCCGCAAACGCCAGTGAAGGCGGCAACGGGGTGTGGATGTGTGAGCACTGCCACAAAACTAAAGATTTGAAGGGCGACCACCTCAGCGGGAAGACGACCGTCCGCTCGGACTGCTGGCCCTGTGCGAAGAAGCGCACCTTTGTGCTGACGACACCGGGCGAGATGGCCGCTGCAGGGCGATCCATAAAACTCGGCGCCGGCGGGAGTGGGACGCGATCATCCTCGGCGATTCTGAAGACGCCCAACGCCACGTCCCACCACAACCACCACAGCCACGGACACAGTCACAGCCACACGAACAATACTAATCAAAGCGAATCGACAAGAACGTCCAGTCAGGTGGCATCGGGAATCCTCAGTGGCGCCAACTCGGCTGCTGCTGCGGTTGCGGCGGCGGTGGCGCCGTCCGCGCCAGCGATCGCCAATCCGTTCCGCACGGTGAAGTCGTCCTTCCTCAGCCCCGCCTCTGTGGCTGTCAGCGGGCAGACGCCGTTAAGTGCGGACGCTACTTTCGCCGTACCGCCCTTTGCGTGGACGCCTGCTGCCATCCCGGAAAGTGCGGAGGCGGAAGAGGCGGTGTTGCTTCACCCAGAGACGGCGTTGACTTCCGCTGGCAGTGGCAGGAGTGCTTCCGGCGCTGGTGTGCCAGCGGCAGCGGCAGCGGCAACTCTGCCTGTCCCCCTCACCGTGGGTATCGCGTCCGCCGGAAATATAAGCGGTGCCGCGGGCTTCTCGCACTCTCCGTCCTCCTCTTCCTTCTTCGCCGCCATGGCCGCGGATGAGGCGACCTTCTATGCCGCCATGGCCCGCTTCGATCAGCAGCTGCTCAAGAGCTTTCGCGAGCGCCTCGTGAATGGAGTGCAGCTGCGTGCCGTCTGGCACGGCCGCGTGCTGTACGTCATCACGCAAGACGAGCCCGAAGACGGCTGCGGCAGCGCCGCTGCCACGACAGCAGCAACCCGCAAAGAAGGTGGTGGTGGTGGTGGTGCTGGCTTGGTCGGGTCTGCGACGGTGGCGCAGAGTGACGAGCCCTCCGACCTAGTTGGGGCCTTTGCGGAGCTGGGCCGCTACGCCGCACTGTACCTCGCGGTGGAGCAGAAGCTGGCCGGCTCGCGCTTCCGCCACATCGGCCGCCTCTTCTGCCCAGACGAGTTCGCCTTCGCCGCGGCCTGCTGCTACGCAAACAACTTTTTTGCGGGAGAGACAGCAGCCGCAGCAGCAGCAGCAGCAGCAGCCACGTCGCCGTCTTGGGGCTCGCAGTCCACGGCGTGTCCGCGCCCCGGAGAAGGTGCTGCAACGCCATCATCACCATCGTCATCTTCGTCTTCTACGTTCAAGGTGTACGGACCGCAAACCGATCCTACCAAGTCCCTGTCACTGTGGGGCCGCATCGTCTCGCAGTCCGCGGTGGCAAATCTGTGCGTGGTCAGCGAGGAGCAGCGGGTGGTGGCGGCGCAGACGCTGTACCGCCGCGTGAGCTGGCTGGCAGCCCCGCACGCCATGACGGCGACGGCGATTCAGCTGAGTGTGGAAGGGGAGGCGACGGCCGATGTGCACGGCGTCGATGTGGTATTGCTCACGGGGACGATGAAACTCGAGGAGCTACCGCAAGCGGTGCCGCTAGCGCAACTCTCGCAGACGTTTACGTAAACTAGCACACACCAAAATAATTTTTAAATAGTGATTAGTCACAGCCGCGGATTGTAGGAATAGACGAGAACTCTATTTGGTACTAGCAAGTGTTGTTTTCTTTTTCACTAAACAAAAGGAGATGTTGAGAGGGATATGTGCGGCTTTGTAGAATTGCAGTTCAGTATGCGTGAGCACACTAAAGCAAACGCATCCAGCTCTGGCTCTCTTCCTCTTTGTTGGTTTTTTTTTTTTTAAACACTAACTGAAGGCGAACTTGACTCTTAACAGCCTAGCAGCGTCGAAAGCAAAGCATTTGCAATTACTGCACTGCAGAAAAACTGCTTTATGCAGAATTTTTAGACAGAACGCTACGATTTCGAACAGAAGTGAAATTCGCCATGACATTTTGGCGTGCAAAAACAGAAAAAATTTTTTTTCAATTATTTATTAGAAAACAGTTTTGTCCAGCAATGGATTGCAGCTAAGCCGCATTGCACAAAATTATTAGATTGATGATGCGCTTCTGCAAAAATCGTTTTTTTGTGAAAGCCTCGTTCTACCTTAAGCTATCCACCTCCTCTTCTTTTCCTCTGCGCGCTTCATTTCATTCTCCCCATCACTATTTCTATTTATTATTAAGGTATTGTCACATTCCGGGAAAAAATAGACGACCGACCATTCCAGAGCCAAGTGTCTGCTAATCATCTTGGCCTCACAGAAAAAAGAAAACACAAAGAAAATATCAAGCGAAAAGGTTTTTTTTTTCGATTGTTCCCTGCAGACTTCGTCATTCTTCTCTTTTTTTTCACTTTCCCTTCCTTGCACGTTACAGACACACTAAAAAAAAAAAAAAACAATGGGTGCAGGTGGCAGCTCCAACAAGCCCATCGGGGCTGCTGCAGAGTACCGCACTGCCCCCGGCACCACCGGCACCGCCTCCGCAGCAGCCGCAGCCGGCCGGAAGCCCGCGAACGCCAACGCCACCACCGCGGCTGCCGCGGCTGCCCGGGCCACGCCGAAATCGCCCGTACCGCCGGCAGAGCGGGGCAGCTTTCTTCGCGTCATCACCCGCCACCTCCAACCGGGCGAGACGCTTTCCTACGAGGTAGGCCGGGTGACGGACGGCTCCGCGGTGAACAGCAACAGCAACATTACCGGCAGCGCGAATGCCGCGGGCGGTTCGTCGGGGGCTGCGGCAGGGCTGCCGCCACCTCCGCCTGGTGCGGCGCGGGAAGGGACGCTCTTTGGGTGGTTTGTCGAGGACCCGGACCGGCCGGGCAGCTGGGAGCCGTACAACAAGGAGTCGGCTGACCGCCTCGAGGACGCCTTCCTGCACCTGCGCGACACCTGCACCGTGGTGATGAAGAAGCACACGTACGCTGTTAACCTCGTCAAGATGATCCAGGTGCCGTCCGCCGGAAGCAGCAGCAGCGGCGGTGGGCCCAGTGGTGCGGGGGCGGCCAGCCGCACGCGTGAAGTGAAGCGAGTGCCGGTGGTGCAGTACACGGACCCGGCCACGGGCGAGGTGAAGGTGAAGGAGGTCCCGGTGACCCTCATCGACCCTTTTGCGGAAGGCGAAGACAGCGCTGAGGTTAATGGGCAGGGCATTGCGCAGGGGGCCGGCGACACCGTCGGAAGTGCCCGCACGCCCGTCTACGAGGGCAGCGCGGAGCAGCTCAGCGGTCTGCCGCACCTCATCCGCACCATCGTCCCGCACCAGTCCGCCATCTACACAATGGAGACGACGCCGAACATCGAGCAGCTCTGCGCGGAGGCCCGCGCCGTTGCCGAGCCGGCGGGTGGGGCCCTCGTCCTCTCCAGCGGGAAGGATCGTCAGCTGCTGGAGTGGAGCCTCGACACGGCGCAGGTGGTGACCAAGTACGAGCTGCCCGGCACGACGGAGCGCAATTCCGTCCTGACGGCGACGTACTCGGCGACGGGGAAGTGGATGATGGCCGGCCTCGACGACCGCACGGCGCGGCTCTACGCGATTGGCAACCCCAACGAGATTCACCGGCTGGAAGGGCACACGCATAAAGTCTATGGTGCCGGCGTGCTGGCCGGTGACCTGCAGGCGGTGACGGCCGGCATGGACTGTCGGGTGAAGCTGTGGGACATCTCCACCGGCACCTGCGTCCGCACTGCCGTGCCGCACACGTCGCACATCTTCTGCCTCCGCCCGCACCCGACCGACCCAAACTTCGCCCTCACGGCCGGAGAGGACCGCAACGTGTGCATGCACGACTTCCGACAGGAGAACCCAGTCGTCGGCATTTTTACCGGGCAGGAGCGCACGATCTGGGATACTGACTGGAATCCGTCCGACAGCACTTTCGCGTCGTGCGGCATGGACAACACCATCCGCATCTACGATCCACGAGTGAACACTGCGGCTGTGCAGACGCTGCGGAGCCACGCGCGCGCGGTGCACAGCCTCAAATACACACCGCGTGGTCGGGCACTGCTGTCGTGCAGCAAGGACTTCAACGTGCACCTCACGGACACGTCGGACTGGCGATTGCGGTGGCAGGCGAAGGCGCATGCGGCGACGGTGTTTCGTGTGCGCTACCACGCCGGCAAGGAAATCATGCTCACGGCCGCCTCCGACTCGAGTGTGAATGTGTGGCTGTGGAAGGCGGTGAACCAGCTGTAGGTGGATACTTTTGGGCTCCAAGACACAAATAAACAAACATGAATTTATGTGGTAAACAGTCTGTCGTTGTGCAGAAGAAAAGCGCCATATTTTTTTTCTAAAAACGGTGCTGGGTTGGCTTTTCTCCATCTCCAGAGCGTTCTTGCCCTTTAGTCTTGATGTAAATGCTGTCGAGGGATCTCTTTGTCATTCTTGTAGATCTCTTGTTGTTGCCGGTGTGCGTGGGTTTTTTTTCTTTTTTTTTGTATGAAGCGTCTCTCTGTGCGCTATTTATGGAAGCGGTTCTTCCCTTCTCTATATTTAATCTAGCTGTTGTTACTGTGTTGGGTCTTTGAGATACGTCATGCCTTTGTTTCTTTTTTTTTTTCTCTCGCTATCTATCGTTACAAACGAAAGCCCCTTTTCCCCCTTTTCTTTTCCACCTCCACCAGTTTTGTTCTTCTCAGCAACTTGCTGAAATATCGCAAACCGACGTTGAAAGCCGTGATCAACTATATTGCTTGCACCACTACTTTTCTTTTTGTAATCAGAAAACGAAGAGAAGCTGTTTTCTTGTGTATAGAGTCCGCATCGCCTATCTGAATGCAGACACACAGCTGCAAGCGTGCGGCATCGACCAAAAAACTCCAATGTATACAGACTTTTCTTTTTTTTCTTCAATCGCTAACGTGATCGTTTGTGAATTCTCTCCGTCACAATAGTTTGTTTTCAGTGTTTGGTAAAAGTCATGGCATTGAAGTCTTGTCTTTCAATTTAAAGTCAGTTGACACCAGTTGTTTTGTTGTTGTTGTTGTTGTTGTTTGTGTGTTTGTTTGTTATTGTCTCTTTTGAGCGTGCTCTTTAACTGCGGCTTATAGGACTGGTTTAAAGCTTTTCTTTTTTTCTGGTTTTGTTTGGGCATTATACTTCTTTGTCGTTGTCGTCTTTGTTGTTTCGATCGTTATGCTGTTGTAGCTTACTTACTCATTCGTTGTCTCTCTTCTTATCATACGTTTCGTTCCACAGCGGTGTCTTTACCATTTTTTTTTTTGGACTCTTTTTTGTCTATGTTTAATTCTCCTACAACAGCGTATACCTCTGAAATAATGAAAGGTAGGTATAAACGGGAGAAACGCCTGTGCTGGAAGTCGCACTCGCAAAAAAAATACAATGGGGTGAACAATAAATGAGTAGGCGTCGTCGACCCTACGCAGTTCTGCTCTGCGTTTCCATCCTCTCCGCCTGCCGCACACAATAGCTCTCTAGTCTTAAAGGCTTTGTATCGCCTTTCAATGATCCACGTTGTCGTTTTTTTTTTTTTATTCTGATATTTTGCACTTTCTACATTTTCTCCCTCTTTGCCTTTCACGCCTGTCAACTCTCAATCCTTTCCATTAAATATGTTTCACTTTCTTGCTGAAAGTGTTCTTGCTTCGATTGTGTGTTTATTTTTTGCAGCTTGTGTGGTGCGTGCCGCGAGGCCACATATCGCACTTCTGTACTTTCTCCTTTTATTTTGATTTCCTCGCGACTTCGTGAGAACTAACTCCCAACAGTAAACTCTTCTTATTACCATTCATTCAGACCTTGGCTTTTGTATTCACAGCCTACTTTCCCCTTTTGCTACTCAATTAAAGAGCACATTCCGGTTGCTCTTCTTCGTTGTTGATGCAGTGACTGTCCAGAAGAACTAGCTCCATCCTCTTTTTTTTCTCTTTCCTTTTGCTGTAAAATTATTGAGATTAAAGGTTTTTTTTCTCCTTAGATCACAATCGCAATGCCCATGCTACACCGCGTTGTCCTCTTCGCAGCACCCCTGCACGGCGTCGAGCTGGCGGGTCTGCTCTTTGCTGATTACCTGCAGAGCACGCTTTTTCAGATGGACGTCGCGGAGGCCCTGAGCGACGTGACGGGGTGGTTCTCCTTCTTCCGTAGCGGCTTCCAGCCCTCCGCCCTCCTCAGCTTCTACAGTCGACTCATCAGCGAGCGCCTTCTCTTCCGCCTGCTCGAGTGCGGCGTCTCGGCGATCTGCATGTACAGTGGGTCGGAGTTTTGCAAGGACGCCATTGCCTTCCACTACATCTTCCCCATCGTCCGCGACTACCGATACGCCCGGCTGTGGTGCACGCGTGCGCTGCGTTACGTCGGCCGGGCCATTTGCCCGGGGTTTATCAAGCGAATGGGCGGCGGTGGGAGTGGCGCGATACACGCTGACGCCGCTGTTGCCAGCGGTGCCGCAGCGGCCAAGAAGAAGTCGTCGCCCGGGTCTATCCCAACGAACGGGCCGAAGTTGTTCGAGCGTGGTGCGGATGGCGATGCCGAAATGAACTTCTACCGCAACCCTCCGCGCCCGTCCCGCACGGAGCCGTTTGAAGGAATGCCCGAGTCGTGCCGCGACGCGCTGCAGTACTACATGTACAGCTACCAGTCCCGCCCCTACTACACCGCCTTCATCAGCGGCTTCATCTCCGACGTGTCGCTCTTCACGGCGGAACAGATCATGTGGTACTCCTACTTTTACCAGGAGCGGCGCAAGAGCACTTCGCGGTGGCGGCTGTGGAAGCCCTACCTGAGCGACCTGGCGGTGGTCGCGACGCAGACGACGCTTGTCTACGCTGCTCGCGTCAGCGGAATTCTGCTGGGACGTCGACTGTCGCAGGAGCCGACCGGCGGTGGCATTTTCTGGGGCGAGCACCTCACCGTCATCGCGCTCGCACCGGCCATCCACTACGCGAGCATGCTGGCCGGGATGGCGGTGCGTGCCGCGCTGGAGAAACGCCACCCCCGCACCGTCGAGGACGAGATGGAAGACAAGCGGATGGAGGAGGAGGCAGAGGAGGCCATGCGGGCCCAGGCAGCCGCACGCGCCGCCGCCTTCTCCTTCACCAGCGGCGGCGACGCCAGCGGACACGCTGGCGGTGGTGGTGGTGCTAGCAGCGGCAGCGGAAGCGGTGGCGGTGCCCTGGGTGGTGGGGCGGTGCACAGTGGGAAGAACTACTATGACGTGTTGGGCGTCACGGAGCAGGCGAAGGGGCCGGAGATTAAGAAGGCGTACCGCGCCATGGCCCTGCAGAATCACCCCGACCGCGTGCGCAAGGACGCTGCGGCGCAGCAGCAGGCACGGGAGCAGATGTCGATCATCAACGAAGCCTACGACACGCTGATGGACGCGGATAAACGGATGCAGTACGACTCGACGCGCCGGCTTGCGGAAGGGTCGGAGCTGTTTAAGAAGTTGGAGTCGATGTCGACAGCGCAGCTGGCGGCCGTGAGTGCGGGGGCGGTGGTGGGACTGAGCACACTCGCGGCCCTGTCCGCCTACGGGCAGTACCTCACGATCTTCCAGCGGGTGACGTCGCTGGGCCGCGGACCTCTGCAGCTCTTTGCATAGGAAGACCAAGACAACACGGGGGTGTAAATTCACGTTTGTCTCGGTTGCTTTTGATGTGCTTGAGTTGAAAAAAGCGAATAAAGATGCTGCTTGTATGTGTAAATTGTGACACACTTCATCTTTTTTTTGTTGTTTGTTTGTTTCTTTTCATCACTCCGGTTAGTGAACTACCGTTGTTTGAATCCCAATTGCTGACGTTGCCCAATTTCCCAATTGTCTCCATTAAATTGAACATTTTCCTCGTCACTTTGTTTTCCATATTGATGTTTTTCTCCAGCACTGAGAATGCACCATGGCATGCTGCGTGTTTCAGAAAAATACAGCGTTCAGAATTGAACTAGTGCTGCGAAATTATTCTGGAGAGAAGCTCAGAGGACACTGTACGTAACGATCATCACCATTTTTACAAAAAAAAAGGGAAATGAGAAATAAAAACTGTGGGAGAGTACAAAGACTCAGCAATTTGGAACAGCGCCTTTTCGTAGCCTTTTTGTTTGTTTGTTTTTGCTGTAATGCGGTACAGTCAGCATTAAATACATTTGGCGCTGAGAACAAAAAAGTTCTGAGCGTGTAGAAATTCTCAGCATTTTTTTCCCCGCAACAAAGGTTTTTTTGGCCTTTCGTTACTCTTACATACAAAGTGTGTTGTGTGCCTGCAACAAAAGAGGAATGTGACCGCCTTCTTAAACCCTTCAACTTGCTGTATCAACTCCCCTCTACATCTGTCTCTCCCTTGCTCCACTTCTCTCTTTTTTTTTTACGTTGCGCGTACAATACGAATCCTTTGCTCGACTACTGGCACCACTTTTTTTTTGTATCTGCCATTGCTGATAATAAAGTACATTCATTTGTACTTTTTCTTTGTCGTTCGAGAATAGTAAAATTATTTATTTTTCTTTTCGTACTTCGTTGGAGTGGTGGCTGGAGAAACACCAAAGATTCCTTCTTTTCCCCCTCCTTCTCGCCTCTGTCCGCTCACTTGCGTATACACCTCCGCAATTGGGTGCTTAATTTCTTTTTGTTTTAGCTTTTTGTTACGCCTCGTGTTGAAAGCAGGCAGTCTCTATCGTTTTTCATACTTCTGTCTCTCTTTCGACGTCAGGCCTTGATTTTGCTCTATTTTTGTTGCCGTCCGCATCGCTGCTTTTCTTTTTTTCTTTTGTTTTTCGTTTCGGGTTCTCTGTATTTGAGCCGATTGCTTCTTTTCTGTTGATTCTCGTGGTGCCGCACTACTTTGCCACACCTCACAACACTTTGCTTTTGTTGAAAAAATAGAAAAAGGAAAAGATTCGGATTGTTGTTGTACCTGTTCGTCATGGCACAAACCCCAACAAGCTCCGGAGGTGACCCCGGCTCCCCTGCGCCGCGCTACTACGACCTCAGCGCGCCCCTCACACGCCCCGTCACGACGCTGCAGGTGACCGGCTTCACGCTGCGCGAAGGGATGCTGCCGAGTCTCATCGCCCCAGATGGCAGCCTCTACTTCGGGCCCATCGCCGAGGACGGCAAGTACCGCATCCCGACAGGCTGCGGCATCATCTTCTTCCATCACGACGAGACCGTGCCCTCGACCTTCATTGACCCCCGGGCGGCTGCCGCGGAGGCCTCCAGCGGCGGCGGCTTCGTGTCCCACTTCTTCAGTCGCGGCATCCCGCAAAAATCCAATGCAACGACACCCGAGACCGCAGGCGCGAACGCGCGGCAGCCTGGGCAGTCCGCCGCTGACTTCACCGCGTTGTGCAAGCGCTACCAACACGGCGACCGCTACGGCGGGGACTGGGAGAACGGCACCTTCCATGGTGACGGTGTCCTGCTGACGTCCTTCTTTACCTACCAGGGCGGGTGGAAGGCGGGCGTCATGCACGGCAAAGGGACAATCACGTACACGCGCAAGTACGTCGACTCCCGACCCGCGGCCAGCAGCAGCAGCGGTAACGGCGGCGGCAGCAACGCCGGGGTGGGGACGTTGCTGTTGAAAGGCTTGTCCTACGTTACGCCCTTCGAGCTGGTGGCCACGGCGGCGGCGCCGAAAGAGTACTTTGGCGACTTCAGCTCCGGCCACGGCCGCCATGGCAGCGGTCTCATGCGCTACTACAACGGCGACGTGTACGAAGGGGAGTGGCAGGATAACTGCCGCCACGGCAAGGGCAAATTGCGGAAGCCGGACGGCGAGGTGTACGAAGGGGACTGGGTCGGCGACGAGCGTCAGGGCTACGGCAAGATCCTCTTCCCCAACGGGTCGCTCTTCAAAGGCTTAATGGCACGCGATCAGCGCAACGGCGAAGGGGTGATGCGCTTTGCCAACGGGGACGAGTACTTTGGCAACTTCGTGTCGGACCGCATTGAGGGTCACGGGACGATGAAGTACCGCAACGGCGACGTGTACGATGGCGCCTGGCACGATCAGCTGCGCCATGGAAAGGGAAAGTACACGCTGAAGCGTACGGGCGCCACGATGCATGGCACCTTTCAAAACGGGCTCATTCATGGCGAGGGGACCGTGATCGTCCCCGGCGTCTCCACCTTCGTGGGCACCTTTGTGCGGGGGGAGCGAACCGTCGGGACGATGCACTGGCATCCACCCATGCCGGCAGAAGGCGAGAACAACACCGAACCTTCCGTTGCCGACAGCTCCAAGGTCGGGGCAGCGACGGCCACGCCAAGTCCCCCTGCAGCACCAGTGTTGGAGATGCCAGCCGTAGCGGGGGCCACCTCCTCCTCCTCCTCCTCCTCCTCGTCACCTCTGAAGCTGGCGCGGAAGAACTACTTGTGCTACCAGGGCGAGTGGCATGGCGAGCAGATGCACGGCCGCGGGCTGCTGTGGTACACCAACGGCGACTTCTTCTCTGGACGCTTTCAAAAGAGTCTCCGACACGGCCCGGGAAACATGCGCTACGCGGCGGAGCAGGCGGAGTTCAGTGGACAGTTTGTCAACGGCATCCGGCACGGTCTGGGCTTGCTGCAGCGCGCCGACGGCTCAATTCGTGCCGGGCGGTGGCAGCAGAACCTTTTTGTCGAGGGCTACGAGGGCGAGTGGGACGGCGTCGCCTTCCACGGCATTGGCCGCCTCACGATTCCCCTTGACATTTTCTTTGGCCTGCGTGCGAGCAACTCGACGCTGAAGCTGGCGGATGTCAGCGCGATGCTGAGCGACGCCGCCAGCGTGCCGCCCGTGGTCACCGAGGACAGCACCGCCGCAGCAGCGGGGGCGTCTGTGTTCACAGCGGAGGACGAGGCTCGCAGCGGAAACGGCGGTCGCGGAGTGGGCGCCGTGTCACCCACCACTGCAGCCGCAGCAGCCGTCGTAGGCGGCGATGCCCTCCGCCGCGCGGACCTGGCGCCGTCGTACATTGACTTCTTCGGCGTGTTCCGCAATGGTGTTCGGGACGGGCTGGGCATGCTGAAGCTGCCCGCGCTGGACTGTTTGCTGGGTGGCACGCTGAACCTCGCGGAGGACCGACGCAATGCGGGCAGGACAGCAGCTCAAAACAGCAATACCGCGAACAACAACAGCAACAGCAGCATCCCTGCGGGTAACATAAGGAGAGGAAAAGCCGCCGGCTTCAGCACCCCGCCACCGGGTGCTGGTGGGCTATCCGGCGCCGCTGTTCCTTCGGTGGTGATCAAGGGTCGCTGGGTGAAGGAGGTGCTGCACTGCGACAAGGGCGTGTTGGCTTTCCCCAACGGTGTCGTGTACATCGGCGGTTTCCACAATGGGATGCGCCATGCCACCTGCGCACGTGTGTGGGCGCCTGACGGCTCGGTGATGGAGTGCGGGTGGTCCGACGACGCCCCGCGCGGACCTGGAGTGTGGTATCAGCGGAACCGCGTCGACCCCATCTACCAGACGATTGTGCCGAGCGTGCTGCGGCGCTCACGGTCGCGACGCGTGACGGAGGCGCCGCCGCGCTCAGCGTTGGAGAGCAACGCCTGCACCGCTCTGAGCAACAACAGTACCGCTTCTAGTGGTGGTGGTGGTGGTGCCGGGGATCTGTTCGGGCTGTCGTATCTGTGGGGCCTCGTTGGGCTCGGCTTTGGCGGGTCGTCCGACAACAACGTGGACGCCGCCAGCGCTGAGGAGGACGAGGAAGACGACAAGCCGCGCCGGGTGCTGATTGGGTTTCAAAACCACTTTGCCATGGCCTGCACGTGGTACCCGTATGCGATGGACATGGTCACGTACGCGCGTGTGGTGCTGCCAGAGATGGCGGCGCAGACGGCGCCGCTGCCTGGGGCGACACCGTGGCCGCAGACGATGCACTCGTCGACCATGTGCACGTCGATGGCCCCCTCCATCGATCCTGCAGGACGCGCTGGTGGCGGTGGCACAGGGGACTTCTACGCGAGCAGCAACAGTAACATGATGATGAGCTTCGCCGCGGTGCAGCAGCAGCAGCAGCAGTCGCCTGCGCCGTCGGTGCGTCAGATTGCCGCTGGTGCCGCGTCCTTGCATCTCGCCGAGGCGCCGTCGAAGCTCGCGGTGGGTCGCGCAAATGGCCCGGCTGTGGTGTACTTCGAGTCGGGTGTGGTGCTGAGCGAGGAGTGGCTGAGCAACACGCCGCGCCTCGCCGTGCCCTATCGGCCGTGGTCGGCCTACGACTCCTTTCTTGTCTGGCAGGCAAGCCGCCCTGCCGCGCGCAACAGCGCCACCGTGTTCCCGCTGTGGGTCTCGCTGCGGTCGCAGTCGTGCTATTCTGCCCTGCTCGCCGCGGCGCCGGAGGACGTGCGTGGGGAACCAAAGCGGACCCCACCCGGCGGCATCGTCGCGCCCACCTCCACCGCTTTTTCTCCGCTGGCGGCGTGGCCGGAGCAAGGGGCAGCGACGACGACGTCCACGGGCGCCGCCGCCGTGTCGAACGAGAGCATCACGGCCGTCACGTCCCCCGAAACGCGATGCACGGTGTGCGGCAAGGAGTACAGCTTCTTCCGGAAGCGGGTGCACTGCACGCTGTGTCTGCGCTCTACCTGCTCCTCGTGTCTGGGCCAGATGGACGCGGACGGGCAGCGGCAGGAGGACGTGAAGGCGCTGCTGCGACACGCGTACATGACCTCCGAGCAGACCCTGCAGCTGGCCGCCGCGGCAGCGAAGAGCAGCTCGACCAACACGAACACCAGCGTGAGTGGCGGCACGGCGCGGCGCGTTGTCTTCCCGAGCATCCCAACGGAGCTGGTGGAGCGCGCCTTTGACGGGAAAAACGTCTCCACCGTGCCCGTCTGCACGGACTGTGTGCGGGCGATGTTGTGGAAGCTGCGCTTTTCGCAGCTGTGGATCCCGACGTCGATGTTCGCCTCCGTCGTGGACATTGACCGACATCAGCGTGACATGCAGATGCAGCGCAAGGCGAGTGCGCAAGGCCTCGACGACGCTATTGCGAACGCCGGCGTCCTTGACAGCGCTTTCTCCACATCCGCAGCAGCAGGAGCAGGAGCAGGAGCAGCAGGAGGAATAGAAAGAAATGGCCCCAGTCCGCTGTTGCCGGACGCCAACTACAGCTACGAGTCGTCTCGGCAAGTGTCCACGGGCAGCGAGCTGCTTCCTGTCGCGCAAGTGAAGGACGAAGCAGGAGACACAACACCGCACGATGAGCCAACAAGTACCGCTGCAAACGCGCAGCGAACACCGCGCACACCGACGGCGGCGACGTCAGGCGAGACCCGCCATACTGATGGTGAACGGCCGCCAGACGAATCTCCTTCTCCCGTGCCGCCTGCCGCAATTCACACCTCTCATGTTGACATCTCTGCGGCAACTGTGGAGTCCGCAGTGCCGGTGCCTCCCTCCCAACCCGCCAGCGGCACAAAGCGCTACCTCAGCGCCCCGCAAACCCTCTCCCGACCGAGCGGAGAGCTGCTGCCGCCGACGCAGTACATCACCTACTGCGGCTACACCTCCCACTCTATTCCCCACGTGTACGGCGAGCTCTGGTGGGGCCGGCGCTACTACTACCGCGGCGGCTTCTGCGCTGGCGAGCGTCACGGCTTCGGTGTGCAGTACATGCCAAACGGCGAGCGTTACGAAGGCGCCTTTCAGCGGGACGCGTGGCACGGGCCGGGTGTGTACTACCTCGAGGACGGCGCGGTGCTGATTGGCGACTTTAAGCGTGGGAAGCTGCACACGTTGCACTACCACGGCGAGGTGGAGGAGTCGACGGCGGCCGGTGTCCGCCCGCACGGCCGCGGCGTGGGCTACGACGCGGACGGGTCTACGTACAACGGGGAGTGGGTGCGCGGACAGCGGCACGGCACCGGCATGCTGCACCTCCCCGACGGCATCTCCATCTATAGCGGCACGTTCATTGCCGGGGCCATGGAAGGCGTCGGCAAGCTGGTGACGACGAGTGGGGCCTACTACGGCGACTTCACGCAAAACCAGCAGCACGGCAAAGGTCTGCTTTTCACGTCGAATTGTGTGGTGGAGGGGAGTTGGGTGCACGGCGCCTCCAACGGCTTCACCCGAATCTACGAGACCGCCACAGGAGAGGTGTACGAGACGACCTACCGCGACGGCAACGAACGGGACGACTGCTTCTCTGCGCCGATGATGGTCGACGATGCTGAGGCAGCGGAATGTGGGCAGTGCGGCACCCTCTTCACGTTCTTCTTGCGTCGGCACCACTGCCGGCTGTGCGGGGACGTTTTCTGCGACGCCTGCACGCAGCACAGAGCCACGCTGCCACCCAACTTCGGCGGTGACGGCGACACCGGCGCGGCGCCGGAAGGGCTGACGGCGGCTATCAACCCCAACACCGTCGGGCAGCGCGTGTGCGACGCGTGCTTTTACCGCCTCACGCAGCGGCGCATGATCGGCCTGCGGCGCTACCGCGACGGCGGCATTTATGCCGGGTGCTGGAGCCAGGGCAGGTGGGTGTCACGTGGGCTCTACTGTAGACCGGATGGCATCTTTGTGGTGATGGACACGCACGGGCGGCCGCTCATCTCTGCTGATCTGGCCCGTGCAAAGATGTCGCTGACGGCGAAGAAAGCGGCTGACGCAGCGAACACCGCGACAGAGATGGGCGGCGAGGCGGGGAAGAACGCAGGGGCGAGCAGCGCGGCGCGTGCGGTGCCCGTGGGCGGTTTCGGCGTGTCGCGCCGCCCTGCGCGGACGATGCTGCCCATCTCGCCGTCCATCCTACAGGACGCGTCCCCCGCAAAGGAGCTGCTGGACAACGCCAGCCTGGTCAGCGAGAGCTCGACGCGCAAGGACCTCGACGCCTTCCTGTTGTGGTGGGCCACCACGCGCAGCCGTTGTGGGCTGCAGGTGCCGCTCGATGTGTCGCTCGTCTCCAAGTACCAGCGGATGCCGGCGCAGCTGCTCAAGGGCGGCAAGACGGCGACCGTCGCGGTTGGGTCGGATGCTGCGACGTACTTGACGTGTCCGGCCCGCTGCACGATGGCGGCGCCGCACACCCCGACGCTGGCCCCGATACGCCTCTTCGTGACGCTGGCGGACGCGCGTCGGGCCATGCAAGCGATGGTGGAGGGCGAGGTGAAACCCACTGCGGAGGCTGACAGCGACGTTGTAAAGGGAGAAGTAGACCCAGGCGAGTCTGCTGCCACACCAACACCCGTACTTCCTCCTCCTCCTCCTCCTTCCTCCGCTGCTTCTGCTGCAGCCAAGGAGGGATGTGGGAGTGGAGGTGCCTCCCCAGCGTCCGCCACCTCGTCCTTCACCTCCCCGCCACCGCGACTCACCACCGAGGAGCGGCGCACGATCGACAGCGACGTCGAGGCGGCGGCGCTGCGCGCGTCGCGGTTTATGCCGGTCGCCATCCCGCGTGCGCCGACGGTGCCCATCACCCCAGCAACGGCGCCCTCGACGGCCATGGCGGCTGTCGACCCGCCCTCGCCGCTGCTGTCGTCGGCCTCGTCGACGCGGGACGTCGACCGCAGTGCGGAGACTCCCCTCTCTCGCAACGCCGCGACTCACTTCGAGGCCGACACGGTGCGAGAGGTCGGCGCTGCGAGTGTCAATTTTAACAGTGGTGGCGGCCACAGCAGCAGCAGCGGTGCGTTTGGCCTCACTGCCTGGGCAACGCGCCCACCACCCGAAATCGATGCGGAGGATATCACGGACGAGAAGCTGATGGCGATGATGCGGGCAGAGCGGTTGGCGTGGGCGGCGGCGGCGGCAACATCCAGCAACGGCGACCCCGCGTCACCACCACCGCTAATGGGGCCCACCCCGACCCCGCCAGCACCGGGAGAAAATAACCCCATTGCGTGGGACCAGTGGACAACCCACGAGGTGCCGCGCTACGCCCCGCCGCCGCTTGTGCCCGTGATGCCGGAGAGCTCGAACGACAACACGCCCACGGTGCGCACAGCACCAGCACCAGCACCAGCACAGCAACCACGCAGTGAGGTGGACTTGTACTTTGCGTGCCCTCTGTGGGAGCCGAGTGTGCCGGATGCGCAGATGCTGCTGGAGCAAGGCAAAATGACGCAGGCCGCAAAGCTGATGCGACGGTTGCAACGCGAACACCAGAAGACCGAGCTGCGCACCAGCAGCAATGCTGGAGACGGTGGGCTGGGAGAAGGGGAGCAGAGCGACGGCAACAGTGATGAGGAGCTGGGGAGCCCCCTGTTCTCTTCGCCTGCGAGTTCGGCGGGGGCGGCTGCGGCGTCGTCGTCCCCGTCTAACGGGAGTTTGCGTGGAAAGCGTGGCGGCAGTCTCGACGCCCTCGATGTGCTGCAGCAGATGCAGGCAGCGAGCAACGGCGCCTCCGCGGCGACGTGGGCCGCGGGTGGACTTCTCTCCGCGGAGCAGCGGGCGCAGTCGGGTGGCGGGTGGGCGCCTGCGCCGATGCGAGGACCCTTCACGTTCGACACAAATGCGCCGGTGCGACGGCGCAGCGCAGATGGTCAGCGGTGGTGTTTCAAGGTGAAGCAGACGGAACTTTCGAGCTTTCAGTAAGAGGGTTCCAAGGTGAAAGGAAAAGTAAGTTTTTTATTGCGAAGATTTTCTTTTCCTCACTTTTCCCTTTCCCGTGGTTGAAAAGAAAATACGCTCTTGTTGATTCCTTTTTTTTTTCCTCTCGCGCAACAACAGAACTATTGTGCTTATGCATTTAAATACAGCTCAGATAACGAAAAAAAAAAAACCTGCTTTTCGCGGCAGATAGCTCAGCTGGGTCGCCAATTCAGTCCTTTTTAAAGTCTTCGGCGTCATTATCATCTCAACGTGCTGTATTTTCATGAATAGGAAAAACGCAATTCGAATTTTTTTTTTTTTAGGACAATGAAATTTAGACATTCCAAAAATAATTTTTCTTCCTCTCAAATCTTCTTGTCTCACTCCATCTACTTTCTCTATTTTCTCTGAAAACAAAAATAAACATCAGTTTTCTTTAGGTTTATTCTCTTTCCACATTTTGCTTTATTTTTATTATTGATTGTGTTTTTCTGAAGACTGTGGGTAACTTAACTATTGAATTTTCGTTCTTAGTCTTGCATATACCCTTGAATTTCTGTCGTTTTTTATATTTCGCATCACGCTTTTCCCCACATTTTTTTTTCTTCAAGTGAGTTGCCACTTTATTCTAATCTTTGTTTTTTTTTTCTCTTTTTTGTCTCCCCAACGTAGGTGTTTTCATACTAATTTTTTTTCCGTTTCACCTGTCGCACTCATCGAAGCAGAACGGCCTGTTTGCGTCTTTCCACCAACAATCGGCTTTCATCTTTTTTATTCTTTTCGTACTCTTCTTTTGCTTTTACCTTTGTTGCGTGGCTCAAAACGTTGAAGCACCTCGCAACAGGCTTTGCTGTTGTATATACACTGCGTAAAAGAAACGAGAAGGATAAGGCTTTGAGCACGTGCGTTTGCGGGCACGTTTGGCAACGAAGTAGACAGTTTGTTCTTTTTTTTTTTTTTCGGCGCTTATGAAAAGGATACAATAAAATTATTGCTTTCTTTCTCATTAGCTCGTCTTTTTGTGTCTTTTATTGTATTTTTTTTTTTCTTTCTCCCACTCTTCTGTCTTTTTGGCAGCTGTGATCGCATACTGGGTTAATAGCGCCTTTGTGTTGACACTCCCATTTTGCTTTAGTACGTGTGTGGATGTGTTGTCATTGAAGTGCTCTCTATAACTTCCATCAATTTCCTTTTTATTAAAGATTTGTTTTTCAATTGACAAAAGCGGTCTGAAAGGCTGCATTTTTTTTTTTCTTTCAGTAGTGTGCTTGTGGTTGTGTCCGTCGATTTCACTCTTCATTCTTTTTCACTTTTTTTCTTTTTCAGCACCTTTCATCCAAACAAACGGAGAAAGGAGCTGGGTTTTAGTCGTTTTTTGGCAGGACTGTGGAAGACCGCACCGTATACACCCCTTCCTCCTCGCCACCAGTACCCCGACCTTTCTTTCTTTTTCTTTTTTCTTTTCTTTGGATTTGCCTGTGAAGTAAAGTCCTTAATCTTTGCTTCTTTTCTCTGTGCACATAAAAAAGTACTCGGAACCCTCTTTTCTCCTGTTGCGTACCTTCAAGCGCCTGAGCGTGTGTGTATCACTCGATAAAGTCTTGACGTGCGTTTCGACTCCTTCTTTCTTTTTCTCATTTGTTTCTTTTTTCTGTTTTTGTTTTTTTTTTTGTCCAATCAGGAAAACTAGCCTGTGTCACTTTCGTTGGTGGTGCTCGTATACTGTTTCCTGCGTTCCTTTACTCTTTCTTCTCCGCTACTTTGACTGTTGCACCCTTGGTCTTGTTTTCTTTTTTTTTTTTTGCTTTCGCGACGATATTTTCGGGAACGGTTTAAAAAAAAAAATTGAGAAGTGCACAACAAGTCTCTCCCAGGACTGTTGTATCTCAGCTCTCGTTTTTTTTTCTTTACTCGCTCACCTTGCAAACACTACACTCTCTTAGTTTTTTTTTAAACTCTTTGACATTATTTTCCAGATTTGTCTATTGTTTTTCTGTTTTAGTTTCTTTTCTTTTCTCTTCTTCCTCAGCATTTCATACGTGTTTGATCAGGTATTTGTATTATCAATACACTTTCTGAAGCGAGCGCGTAGACACTCAACAAATACACTCGTAGTCTCTGAACGCATCGAACAGAGACATACACCTTTATTAAGACTTTCGATACGCGCGAATTTGTCCTCTTTTTTTGTGTGTTTTTATTTGTTCGACATTCCTGCTTGTGTGTGTGCGTGTGTGCGTGTCTGTTGGACTCTTTAAAAATAAGGCATAAACTATCAGTCTTTTTCTTTCATTACACTTTGCCACGGGAAAGCGAAAAGGGGAAAAAACGATCATCACGACGATAACATTAAAAACCGTTAAGAAAACGAAAACGGAGCCGCAACGGAGTTCCACCTTCGCCACTCATGCACCAAGTGGGAGCCCGCTATGACCGCTTCTCGCACCCCTTGGCCTCGGGCAACGTCTCCCCGCTGACCGGCCCGTCCTGCGCCATGGCCAGCGGTGCGGTCGAGCCACCCGTCATCACCATCGCCGCAGCCGTCGCGTCGTCCTCTACTTCCACCCCAGCGGCGGCGGCGGTGGTGGCGGCACCCACCAGCAGCAACCTGGCGCTGCTCGGCACCTCGTCGTCGGACAACCACACTCGTGTGTCGGAGGTGGCGACAAGCTCGACCACGCACACCCTCTCCCCGCGCGACAACGGCGTCTTCGACTCCAAGTCGCCGACGCTGCACCCGCTGAGCGGGTCCGCCTCCCTCGCTGCCCCGCCCACGCCGAGCAACTGGATGGTGCGGGGGCCGTCCTTTGACGGGTCGCCCGGGACCGGCGCCACGTCGCTTTCGGCCTTCCCGGGCAGCGGCCACCACGACTTCGCCGCCTCCGCGTCCTCGTTTAACTCCTCGGCGGGCAACCCGACCCTGTCGCCACTGCTGCACCCGCGCAGTGGCAGCGGTGTGGCGGACGGCGGTGGTGGCGACTACGCGGAGCCGCCGCTCTTTCCGATGGAGCGCGCATCAGGGCGGAAGCGGACGCCGCGCTCCTCTGCGCTATCCGGCACGCTGAGCAACAGCACGGGTGCGGTTAACGGTGACGCCGAGAGCGTCGCCACGCCGTCCTCGACACGTCTTCTCTTCTCGCGCCGCACGAGTGTGACGGGCAGCATCAACGAAAACGCCGAGGACGCAAACTCGCACTCGCACTCGCGGGTGCGGCGTCACGGTAGCGCGCCGTTTGGCGACGAGGACACGCTGCTGAGCAGTCAGACGCGATGCACGACGGACGTGGTGACCGCGGCGGCGGAGGACGACGCCGCGCACGCCACCGGCACTACCGCCTCGACGGTGCTGGAGGGTCTCAAGACGGAGGTGCAGAGCACCCTGCACTCCAGCCGCAGCCGCAACTCCGCAGGGGCAGCGACGACGACAACGCGCACCTCCTCCCCGCTGACCTCCAGTCTGCCCGCCGTCAACCTCGCCACCGCCACCACGCCCGTTAGCGTGACGATGGCCGGCGTGATGAGCGACGTGCCGGCGACGGCGCCGAGCATCGACCTCGCCGCGCGCGCCACGTCGTTTCCCACCGTTGCCGCAGAGAGTGGCAAGTCACCGTCCATGTCACTGCCTGACATCAACGCGAACCACAACAGCAACAGCAACAGCAACAGTGTCAGCGCAGCGGGAAGCAGCCGTGGTGCCGCAGGGCACCCCGTCGTGCCAGCCAGTCGACGCACCCGCAGCCCACCCTCACCGCGCCCACCGCCCAGCAGCACGACCAACCATAGCAGCAACGCCAGCAATGGTGCCGCGCCTGACGCCACACACACGAGCCCGCTGTTGAACCGCCCCTCCAGCCTCTTCGCCACCCCGGCAGCGGGTCGGCCAACAGGGACGGCGCCGGCCGCTGCCACGACAACCCCGACGCATTTCTCCGGGATGTTGCGCAGTGCCTTCGGCGCCGGCGGCGGTGGGCGGGAGCTGACGAGCCCCAACTACCTCGGCTCCAGCCACTTCGCCAGCGCGGTGGAGCTGCCGAGTTGGCCGCAGTACTCGAAGGCCTCCAGCTGCGGCTCCTTGATGGAAGTCGGCAGCGTGTCCGACACGGAGGAGGAAGAGGAGACGAGCAGCGGGAAAGGGCACGTGGGCGAGGAGGCGGGGAGCGAAGGGAGGTCGGATGGACGGCGGTCGACGCTGCACCGCGCGGCGGCGGCCTCCGCCACGATGACCAGCGCCACCTTCGCCGCTGCCTCGTCGACCTCCACGCAGCCGGGCACGGCGTACATCTCCGCCTCCGCGACGGTGCACCCGCACGACCACGCACACGGGGCCTCTGCCGCCGACACCACGAAAACGGCGCAGCGGTCGCGTGACGGCTCGAGGGAGCTCCACGGTCTGCCACCGCGGTCGCCCGGGCCGGCGCCGGCGCCGATTGTCGACACGTGGACGGCGGCGCCGATCGCTGGCGTGAGCCGCGAGCATAGCACGAGCACCAGCCGCAGCAGCAGCGGCGGCCATCACCACAGCCGCAGCCACGGCCATCACCACCACCGCCGCAGTGGCGGGAGTAGCCGCACCCACTCCACCGCGGACCAGCCGACCGTCGCACCGATGTCGGTGCCTGTCTTCAGCAGCACCGAGTCGCAGCCGGCCGCGCAGACGACGACGACCCCCACGCACAACTCCGGCAGCATCTTCACCCACCACCCGAACTTCTCCCGCGCCATCTTCAGCCGCTTCGGCTCGTCGCAGGCCCTCTCCACGCCGCCCGACGCCTCCTCGGCTGCGGCGGTGGCTGCAGCCGACAGCGCCCACAGCCCGACACGAGAGGAGGTGTTGTCAAAAGGGGACAACATCAGCAGCGGGCGCAGCTCCTGCAACGGCCCCGCGTCGACCATACCACCGCCGCCGCCGCCCACCTCGCGGATCCCCTCACCCATTATGCGCGCCGCGGCGAACATAACGAGCGGCTTCGCGACGGCGCCGCTCGAGCCGCGCCTGAGCCCGTCCGTCAGCAGCGCGCAGAACGCGCCGCCGTGTCCGCCGCCGTCGGGCCGCGCCACGCCGTCGCACTTCTTCTCCCACTCCGGCATGACGTCCCCACCGCCACCGCCGCTGCCGCCCTCCGCTGACAGTGCCGCCTGCGTGGGGGACTTCTACACCGCCAGGGACGACGGTGCGCTGGAGGGGCTGTCCTACGAGGCCTACTCGCCCGCGATCAGCCGTCGCAACTCGACGCTGGTCCGGGAAGAGGCCGAGCAGCAGGCGCAGGCCGCGGCGTCCTACAGCGTCTCCGGCAGTCGTCGCAGCACCCCGGATGAGAACCGGACCGCCGGTGTGGAGGCGGTGATCGACGGCATGCCCATGACAGTGCTGCCCCCGGCTGCGCTGCGGCAGGCCCCACCGCACGACGGCACGGCGGCCAACGGGGCCCCGCAGGCCGGCGGCTTCAGCCACCACCACCACCACCACCATAATGGCAACGGACACGCGCACAGCCGCGTGCGGGGCTCCAGCCTCGGCAGCAACGGCGGTGCGCGGGGGCTGGCCGCCGGCGGGATGCACACAAGTCCTTTTGCCAAGCCACGGTCCACCGTCGTCGCCGCCCCCACCACGCTCGTCACGGGCCAGTCGCGCGAATTCCTCTACACGTCGGATTCCTCCCTGTACACGTCGACGCCGCAGACGCTCACGAGCACGGCGAGCGACCCGATGCTGCTGTCCTTCTCCTCCGCCAACCTCGCGGCGCCGATGACGAGCAACGGCAGCAACACCACCAACGTCTCCAACTTCTACGCACCCACCACGGCTAACGCACACGGCGGCGCTGGTGCTGCTGCGAATACGACGGGGAGCGGTGGTTTGTGTGGTGGTGTTCAGGGCAATGGTGTGGCCACGCCGCAGGGGACGCCCGCCGACGCGTTCGTCATGAAGCCGGACGCGGAGACGGTGCAGGGGCTGCCGCGTGGAAAGGTGCCGCGCATGCCCGGCTGCTCCATGCGGGACTGGACGGCGCACCTCGCTGCCAAGGAGGCCGAGAACCGACGCGGCTTGACCATGCAGAAGTCGTCGTCGCAGCAGCAGCAACCCGGAAGCGGGTCCGCGCGGAGCACCCATCAGCGGGTTGGCAGCAGCTCCATCTTCAGCGGGCCCAGCTCCTGCACCTCCGCTGGTGCCTCGTCGTCCTTTTCCTCGCCGGCCAGTCAACACGGATCTGCCTCGCGTGCCGCACTGCCGCGCATGACACCGCAGGAGGTGGCGAAGCACAACACGCCGGACGATCTGTGGATGGTGATCCGCAATGTGGTGTACGACTGTACGGAGTTCCAACGCTTCCACCCCGGCGGGGAGAAGCTGCTGCTCGCGTGTGCCGGTCGCGACGCCACGGAGGTGTACGACCGCTTCCATGCGTGGGTGTCGTGTGAGAGTTTTATGGGGCCGTACGCGGTGGGCGTACTGGCCCCTCCCGGCGCACCGCACTAGGCAGCGCTAATATGTGATCTGCACGTGATGCAACATTGCATAACTTTAACTTTTTGTTGTTGTTGATACCTTTACCACGATAATTCCAGTCTCGATATTTTATTTGTTTTTCTCCTTCATCTTTTTTGTTGTTGTTGTTGTTGTTGCTGTTCGCAAGCCTCACCGTTTGTGTAGGATCTGCCTATTTTGGTAGTCACCTGTCCTTTGCTGTCTTCTCTCTTTTTTTCTTCTCACCCTTTTTTTTTAATTTTTCGTTTCTCCTTCCGACCGCAAAGTGGCCCTTCACCTCGTGTGTGTTGACGCCTCGTCCGTCTGCGTGTTTTTGTCTTTGATGGTGTTGAACACAATACCATTTTACGAGAGGCTACCGTCCTCTACACCAACTCATTTTTTTATATTTTTTCTGATTTTTACTGATCCTATTATTTCTTTTTTTCTCAGGTTTTCCTTTTCCGGCCAAATGTCCTGTCCCGTTGATCTGACTCCCATCATTGACCTTTTTTATTCCCCTCTTTTCTTCTTCGTTGTTTCATTTCATCCCGGTTCTTCTCTTTTTGCTTATTTTCCTTGTCTTCTGTGTGCTATTTAAAAGAGCAAACGTAATTTTGGCAGTACTCAATTAATAAGTAACCTAAATGACCTCGTTTAAAATCTTTTTTGTTGAGTGCATGCGTGTGTATACTCTACATAGCCCCCACTTTATGTTTTGCTCTCTCTCTCTCTCTCTTGAGTTGTCTTTTCCTTTTTTTAAGTGCCTCGCGATGAAATATATATTTACACATTTCTTTACTACTTTGTACAAGGAAAACGCATCTATGTGGAGCATATTCTTGCATTTTATTTTTCTCCGTTAGTCAAATCTCACTCTGTTCACGAATTAATACTGTTCTGATCTTTAACTCACACTATATATCAACGACCCTTGCACCTTTGTCACTTTTTATTTGCTTCTTTTTTTTCTCTCTTCGTTGTCATCTTATTGATCCTCTTTTAACTCAATCATTATCTTTCCGTTTTTTGTTTCCTTTTACCAGCTTGAAATTGAAAGTACAATTGATGTATGCAAACGTGCTGCCCTCTCAGCTGTTGTTCTGTTTCCCTTTTCCCGCGTTATGTTGAATGCGACAGATACATATATATTTTGTTTTGAAGTGGAGAAAGCCAACATTTCGACGCTTTTGGTAAAGAGTAGCTTCGCTGTTTTAGCCACTTTGTTACTCTTTCTTCGTTATTTCTCCTATTGCAGATGGAAGCAGTCTACTTCAGCTGCTTTTTTATTTTACATATTCGTAGCAAACAGTAAAAGTGAAAAACAAATCTCTCAATAATTGTTTTGAGCACTGCCAATTTGTTCTTTGACAAAACCAGCTGAGCAGTTTGCCCATCTAAACGCACGTCTGAGGAGGCAAAGACTTTTTCTTTTCCCTACCAAGTCCCTTCTCCTGTTTCCATTCATATTAACCATCAGTAAATAGCTGACACTCTTTTTTTTTTTTGTCGCTTCGTACTTCTTTTCTGCTCTTTTTTGTTTAGCCAATTCCTTTGTGTTCAAGTATACGATTTGATGAAAATTGTCAATAAATTTATTTTGAACTCTTTATTATCATAATTCTGTCACCTACAGTGTTTTTCTCTCGACAAATACAACAAGCAGACTTTATCCTTTCACCTACTCTTGTTTATGTGATTGTTTTTTTTTTTCTTACTGTTGTTTTAGAACTGATCATAATAAGCACCCTGCGCTCTTTTTTTTTGTTTATTTTTTTCCTTTTTTCAGAATATTTTTCAAACGCACATGCGCACCCCCAGGATTCGTCGCGTCAGCTTCTCTTCTTATTTCCTTCTCTGTCGCTTGTACATGTTTTTATCTCTCTGATCTATTAATGTTGAAGTACAGATCAAGTTTCCTTTTGTCGATTTGAGCCTAGCGCCTAGGTGCCAATGTCGCAATTCGAAAACGTCGACGACTACGCGCATCGCATTCACAACGACAAAAGCTCTTTTTATTTTTTATGCCTGTACCTTTCTTTTAAAAGGGAGAAGCAAGCCAAAGAAAGCTGATGAGGACCTAATGTTCCACGTAGAATTGAAAAAGGTGGAACAATCGTGCTCTCGTTACATATTTGCTCAAATAATGGTAATCATAATAATAGCTGTATCATGTATGTTCCCCAAGACGTAGTAGTAGTAGTAGTAGTTATCTCATCCTTCGCAATCCGAAAGCTTTTTTTTTCTTTTTATGAATTAGCACCTCTGCTGTTTCTTTGTCTCTTTTGACACGTTGAATCACCTTCTTGACTTTATTAAATGTTTGCGAGGCCACCATACTGCGGAGCTTCTTCCGCTATTCGCTTGCTTTCCGTGCTTCATTTGATTTAACTTTTTTTTTTTTTACGCGATTAATTTGTTGATTGATTGTTTATTGTAAATGTGTTCTCTTTCTGTTACTGTCGGTCTTTCATGTGTAGTTCAGCATGCTAATTTCTTCTCACGGGTTCTCTTTAGTTGGTAGTGTGCGTGTTTTGTTTTCTTTTTCAAGCACTACCTCTTTCTTTCTTTTTTTATGCTGCACACCAGTAACTTTTTCTTTAATGATCTGTACTGAATACCTTTCTAAAAATTTCTTTTTTTTTTTTCTGGCCCCCGACCACTGTTCCAGATGACGGCATCCAGCACAATATTCACCAAATAAATATTGCTTCTCATTTTTTCCCCAATCAATTACGCTTTCACACATATTTACCAAATTTGTATCTTTTTCTGTTCTCTAGTATTATTATTATTTCTGTCGTGACTACTACTACTACTACTATTAATATTATAATTCATCAACATTATTATTTTGTAAAGAGCAGCATTTGAAAAAGGTCGATGCACGCAGATGCCCGGCATTCACCGCTGCGCATGCAAGTGAAGTGGAACACATTCCGCAACAGAGGGAAACAAAACCGCGTAGCTATATGTTTTTATTCTCGAATAATGATACCCTTTTATCACATGCTAAGGTGCACTTCGCACACATCTTCGTGTAACCGCGGCTCTTTCTGTTTTTGTGCTTCACCAAAAATTGAGCATCTCACTGCTCAAAAATGTGGCTTCTGACCTTAATGAACGGTTCAGCAACAGATTATAGTATGATTTGAAAAGAAATGGAAGTAAATGTCACGTCAAAAAGTACTTTCCTTTAAATAAACGATTTTTTTTCTCTGCTTCGCTACAGCGCTTGGTCGAAAAGTGATTGAATTTCGTTAGCTATTACGGCTTCCTAAAGAATTAACTCCGACGCTGTTGTGCAAGAGAAGATTTAATATATAAATACCAAGCTCATTTCTCGTTGCTCAATGCTACTTTTATTTTTAGTGTTTTAGTGGTGTGTGATATACTGCTTTTATCACTTTACGAACGTGCCTTTTCCTCTTGCGTTTTTTTTTTCTTTACATAAATCTATTCCGGTCGATGTAATTCCACTCGCGTCCATATCTTTTTTTTTTTTTTTCTGCTTTTAAGGCGCGCAAGAGGAAAAGCGTCTGCCCTAAATTATTTTTTTTTGACACAAAGACGACGCCTGTCGTTCATGCCACACACACACACACTCTCTCTCTCTCTCTCTTTTTATTAGTAATTTCATGCTTTTCTCTCTATTTGCCGCAACCTTTCATAATGTGTTTCTTTCTTTCTAAACCAGGGTGATTTGAATAAAATCGATATGTTTTTCTTTTTCGGATTTTTTGCTTTTTTTTCCCCGAATTGAGTATGAAAGTAAATTAAATAAAAGTTTTATCTTTGCTCGTCCACTTGCTCTATCAAAGTTGGCCTTTTCTTTGTTTGTTTTTCTACATTGCTATATATGTTAAGATACTTTATATTTATTCGAATCGCTTAAAACTCTTTTTTACTTGATACATTTGTGCCTGCTTTTCATGTCTACTGTCGTTTTCGAGGGTTTTTTGTCAGCCGCTTCCACTTGTAAGCAGGTTTTCGAGATTGGTTTCTTTTTCTCTTTTTGCTTTAATACGAATTGATACATTTCTTTTGCTGACTATAAATTTTTGTGCTGCGTGCTTTTCTTTTTTTTTTGTTTTCTTCCTCTTCAGCGTGCCCTCGAGGAAAGCTATGCATTTATGTATGAGAGAATGATGCCTTTTGTTCCGCGACGAATAACCTGGAAGAAGCATTCGTTGTCGCTCTTTAAGAGAAAAAACAGTGTTACTAAAAAAAAAAAAAGGTATTGAGCAAAATATTTTCCAAAAAAGGAAGCTTTTTTTGCTGTTATCTTGTGTTATGCTCCCACTTTTTCTTTTAATGCCAGTACTCTTCCAGGACCCTGCGAGGTACTTGTACTTCGGCTGCGTAGTCGTGTCTGCGTGCGTGTTTGTTTTATTGTTTGGGTGCGTCATTGCGTGTAAAGCACAAACATGGCGTCACCTGTGTATTCGAGCTTAACCACAAGAATGTAAAAGCTTGCGTTTGTAAATTGGCGCGTTTCTTTCTTTTTCCCGCTTTTACTTTTTAATTTAATTGGTTTTTTTTTTTAACAAGAGGTATTTTTCTCCTCAACCGTGCACGTAGTCTTCGTCCTTTTGTTTTTTTTTTCCTTCCTCTTCTCAAGCGGATGATGTTAGCTGCATTTTTTCTGTTGTGATGAAAGGTGCATGTGCAACTTTGTGTGTGTTTTGTGACAGCGATTCTTCTTTTCAGCGAGAAAGACTGTAACTGTACTAACTCTGCTGAAAATTGTGTGAGTCTGCCCCCTTTTCTCAACTATTGATTTTGGCGTTTTAACATTGACCTGTTGTGGAAACTGAAGGCGGTGAGCAGAGGAAGACATGAAAAATTGATAAGGGATTTGAAGTCCACTTTTGGAGAAGGGCAGTGTCAGGTCGCTTGACCATATGTAATGTCACTGCAGCTTCTTGAAACTGGAATTGTGATTTTGCAGCTCTGACCTTTTTTTTTTTTGATATTTCTCTGTTCTTTCTAGCTCACAGGCAGCGGAGGCATCTCTTTGTTGTATTGTGCTCTTCGTCTGCGGTCGCGCAGCTTTTGTTTTCATACATCAGTTTCTCTTCAACCAAACATGCGTGCTATGCACTGTTGTTGCGGAAACTTTGCTGCCGATCCTGTTTGCTACGCTCCTTGCGCCTGTTTTCGTTGTTGATTCTTAGTCTGGTAGCCTTTCCTCTAAGAAACCTATTCATGGCGTTTTGGCCTTTGTGTTTTTCTTTTTCTTTTTTTTTTTATTTGTGTCTCCCTTTTATTTTTCCGTAAAAGAAGCAATAAGAATTGGTATAAATGCTGTTACGCGCTGCAACGGAAGCGTCACGCTTTCTTTTCTTTTTCTTTGCTGTTGTTCACTTTTCTCTGTTTTTTTTTTTCGACATTGATGTCGAGAAATGAGATTTCAAGCTTTTTGATCGTCTTCTTCCCACGCTATTTTTCACCACTATCGAGATTGGATTTGCTTTCTTCACTGTTTTCTCTTCTTCGTAACACACACGCGAATGCCGGAACTTCCTACCTTTAAAACTTGTGTTGGCACACGTTGATTGTAAAAAGAATTTAAAAAAAAAACCGAACACAAATAATTAAAAAAAAAGTAGTCATGAGCTGACTAAGTGAGCCTTGTCGTTGCGCAGCTGCTGATAGGAGGCAGTAAATAAGGCTGTGCAGTAAAAAAAAAAAGGTCACTCATGTTTTTCCTACAATGGTGTCAGCGCGGAAGCTCAAATGAAACAAGCATAAGTGCAGCGTTATGCTGATCATCTGAAGGTAGTATGGAAACGGTGTATCATGGCTGTTTTGTTTCAGTCGTCGAATACGTGGAAAGAGAGCTGAGAAAAGGTGTCTGGAAGTATCAAAGTTTGGCGCCTCTGTGAGCTTCCTCCTCCTCTCGCTAGCATAGTTTGATAACGCCTGCACCTTCTCCTGTATCATCAAGTTTCCTCCTTTGGATCTACATATTGTTTCTCTTTCTTTTGTTGCTCCACTCTCCTAAATTTTTGGTTTTACCGCCTCAATCACACATTGGGTCTTTTTTTTATTATTGAGCGTTGACTTACCACTTCAGTGAAAGCACTTCAGCTTTCATTGCAAAAGTCTCTCCTTCTGTGAGCCTCTTAAAATTTTTCTCTCCCGCTTGGTGTGCACTCTATTAACAATTATATCTAACTATACAACCAACATTTTAGTGCTGGTATTCCTAAAAAAAAAAAACCTATAGGTTACCTTCAGTTTTATAGTTAGTTTTCTCTCCTCTTAGATTTCAGCTCCCTTGTCAATTTCGCTTTCCGAAATACTTCGAAGCAAGTGCAAATAATACCAAAAAAAAACTTTTATCGAAGGACACGCCCTTCAGAGTTTCTAGCTTTTTTGGCAACCAACAGGTTGCGAACCTGAGCTTTCTTTCTAGTTTTTCCTGTATACCCCTCAAGCGCCGCCTCCCTCACATAAGCTTACACCGCGCCGCTTTCTTTTCAAAAGTATTCTGATTGAATTTATTTGGTAACTCACTCCCAAAACCCAAAAAAAAGTTAAAGACCGGAAACATTCGCCTGATTCCTTTCTTTCTCGCACTGTATTTTATCCCTCCTTACTATCATTATTCCTCTTGCTGGGCAGTGAGCTTTTGGAAAAGAAAAAATGGGCAGCGCATGCTCTTCTGGCGAGGAGGCGCGGCACCACCGCGAAAATCGCAAAAACCGCAGCAACCCCACCGAGTCGTACGACACGTGGCAGCAGAAAATGCTGCTCGACATCGGCGCCGACCCGCTCGCCGTCGTCCGCGACTTTCCCCGCATGATCGTCTACGTTGGCACCGAAACCCACCATAACTACCTCCCACCCAACAGCGACGCCAAGGGGACGTCGGGGGACCGGTCCGCCACGGCGTCACGGCGGCCCTCCGAGAACCCGTTCGCGCCTTCCAACGGCACCCCGCACAAGAGTGGGGAGGATAAGACAGGACCTCGGATCACCAGCGCGAACAGCAAGCACACGCAGGGTCATCACCATGGCGCCTCGCATCACCGCAGCGGCAGTGCAGCAGGAATGAACAATAACAATAATAACAATAATATTAAGGGCGAAGTCGATCCCGGACGCCCGCCGCTGTCTGCCGCCGTCTCGCCCTCCACCTCACCTCCGGCACCGCAGCGTCTGACGTTTGGTGCTGGGGGTGGCCGGGCAAGTCAGCGCGAGCCTTTCCGCGATGACGACGCCTTCTCCGCTCGAATGAAGCGCGTTCGTGAGGAGGTGCTGCTGCTGTCGGAGCTGTGCCACGAGCGGAGCACCTTCGGCGCTGCCTTCGAGGCGGCGTGGGATAAGTTGGTGAACCAAGGCAGCAACAACAATAACACCGCCGCGGCAGTCACGGGTGCCGCGGCAGGGTCGGAGAGCGAGGTGGCGAGTGACTTAGGGAACACCACCACCACAGGACAGCAACAGCAGCAGCAGGTGCCGACCTCCGCCACCACCCGTCGCACCGCCCGCAACTCCCTTCCCTTAGATGTACATCAGGTGCTGTTGAACGCCTGCGTGGACAGTGGGATGATTGCCCTCGCGGACGAGCCTGCCCATGGCGTGCCCACCTCGACCACCCAGCGTGCCATGAACGTCAACTCGTTGAACGTCGCCAACAACAGCAACACAGCAGCGAATGCGGCGGCAGGGTCGCAGCTGCCGCCACCGCCCTCCCGCACGTCGCCCTCCGGTGCGAGTCGCAACTCGCGGCCCGACTCGGCTGTCAACTCGACGCTGCAGCTGCCCGAGACGACGACCGCCACGACGGGGCTGCTGTCCAACGAATTCGCCGCCGTCGACTACGGCACCGGGGAACACGCGGGGAAGAAGTCCAAGGACAAGCACCGCCACGCACAAGGGAAAGACGCTGCGAAGAGCGCCTCCACGTCGCAGATCCGCAGTGCGCCGTCCGCTGTGGCCCCCGGCACGCCTGCCGTGGTACCGCCCGCCTCCAGCCGCTACGTCGTGCGCAGCGCCACCTTCCATCTCATGCAGTTTGCCACGCAGGGCGTGATGTTTTTCCCGGTGCAGCGACTCAAGCACGTCCTGTGGGTGCCGTGGAGCTCGCACATGCAGGACGTGTCGTGGACCATTCACTTCACCCTCAAGGACGCCACGACGGCCGACATGATCGCGCTGAAGCAGCACACGCTGAATGCGCTCTACAACAACGCCTCCACGGTGCTGAGCAACGAGGCAGCCGTCGACGCCGTGGAGGCAGGGATGAGCAACCCAAATCTGACGAGCACCACCTCCGCCGTGCTGGCCGCCAATCGATCGAGCGCCAACGCGGAGCAGACCGCTGACGCGTTTGGCGCAGCCGCGACGTCAGCGCTATCGGACTCGGACATGCGCGCTGCGGCTGCGGCTGCGGCGACGGGCGGGGCATCCGGCACCACCCCCGCACCGACCCGACTCTTCAAAGCGCCTGGAGCTGCGGATGCCAAGGCGACGCGGAAAATTATTGTCATCCAGCACGTGCAGACGGGGCGGCACTACGTGGAGGAGTCAGACCGCAAGACGACGCCGCGCTACGAGCTGGACTGGGCGTGCAGTATTCGCGTGGACCAAGACACGCTGCAGGCCGCCTTCGCCCCATTTCAGCACGTGGCGCTGCAGCTGCTGAGCACGAAGCCGTCGCCGCTGGCCGTGGACGCCTCCACCTCCGCCCCGCCATCGCTGGTGCGGCGCTCCCTCACGGGGACGTCGGACGTTATTGACGGCGCCTCCCCCCTCCTGCCGCAGCAACCGCAGCCGCCACAACAACGTGAAGAGATCGAGGAGGTGGAGGGCCTGGCAGCCGCGCAGCAGCCGGCGCTAATCCAGCACGAGGTGGTCGCCTCCACCGTGGAGGTGATCGCGGCACGGGTGGAGAGGCCGCCACACACGATGTGCATGGTCTCCTCCACGTGGAAGAAGCGAAAGGAGGAGTTGGACTACGTGCTGGAGCAGCAGTACAAGGTGAACCTCGAGGAGACGGACGAGCTGCACGTGAAGCACCTTTATTGACAAACACACGAACAAAAATCGTAAGTGTTTATTCTTGCAATTTTTCTTTTTTATTGAGTGATCAACGTTTATCCTTTTTTTTTTCTAGTAGATGATGAGATGCGTTTTTGTTTTAAAAGGTTTACCATGTCTCTTTTCCCGTCTTTCTTTCTTTTTCTCTTTTATCCCGATGTTTCGCTTTTTCAATGTGATACTCAGATTTGTTTTGTTTTTGTTTTTTTGTGTGTTTTGCAAGTCTTCGCGCCAACCAGCGAAACGAAGCTTTCCTTTTTCATAGTTTTCATGTTTTTTTTCTAGACTACTCTATTTTTTTTTTTTTTTGCTTTTCGGCTGTGATCAGTTTAACAAATGCGCCTCCTCAGAACGCACTTTAATTTCTTTTTGTCTGGCTTTGTCTGTCTTCTACCATTAATACGCATCGCTCCACTGAAGCAAAGAACGGCACCTGTGAGTCTGATGTGGAGTGCAGCAGCCAAAAAGACTATCAGGGAGCTTTTTCGTACCTCTTAATCATTTTCAGCAACGAAGCACTAGTGTCGTAAGTGTATGTAACGACTTTTTTTTTGTTCCCATTTGTAATTTAATCCCGCTAAGTTTGTTGAGAGCAATGATTTTAAAGCATAACTACTTCTTTGCTTCTCTCCCCTACAACAGTGTTTATTTTTTTTTTTTTTTGAAGCTCGCTGGCAAAGATCACTGTGAGCAGTGTGCGTGGGGTAAAACTTTTAGAATAAAAGCCGATGATACAGCAACAAAACAAACCGCACCGCTTTTTTTCTTTTCGTCTCGCCGTTGCGAAGCTAGCAAAACTGCAAAACGACATATGATAGCAGTCATGTATTTTTTTTCCTTGTTTCTGCCTTCTCAGTGAATCCTAGGCTAACTCTAAAAACAAAAACTGCAACGAAGTGAACTGCAGGTGGTCATTAATGCTAATATGAGTTGAATAAGAAGGATGGTAAGCCTCACCTAAAGCTGTCGTTCGCGGTGTAAATTATGTTTTTCTCTTTTTAGAGTTTTTTCATTTTTTAGAACATTGTTTTTTCCCTCTCTTTTTTCACTCAGCTCCTCTCTGTTGCTTTATGTGGAAAGATATCCTCGCACAACGCGTGCGTAATAGCCCTAAAAGCAATATTCTCTAATACTCCTCTATTAAATTGAGTGAGGAGCGCTAAGAGATCACCTTTTTGTTGAGCTTTTCTTTCTATTTCTTTGTTTCTTTAGAAGCGCCAGCTGTAGACGCGCCCGTCAAGAACGTTTTACTGTGTTGCAAATGTTGATTAGAATGCTATTATGAGTGATGAGCAAATAGTATTTATGTAGAGAATCCCCTTCCTCTTTAAATCGTTCGTTCTCCCCTTTTTTTTTTCTAAGCCGTTTCTCTTTTCTCTTTCTCTTTTTTGTTTGTTTGGTTGTTGTTTTTTTTTTTGTTGTTGTTGTTGTTGTTGTTTTCT